>VDFB02047273.1:0-93695 GCA_007258455.2 Sequoia sempervirens | reverse complement strand
AGGAGCCGATTTGACATGAGTGGACTTGGTGCTTTGTTTTTCTCCTTTTTTGGAAATAGCAGAGCTTGCGACTATTGAGTGGACCGGGCCTGCAAAGCTTTCTTTTCTTGTGGTTAAATTTGACATTGCTACAGATGCTAAGGAGCTTGTTGCACATTCTAGTGAGCCTTCTTTTAGACCTTGTCTTGTAGTTTGACTATACTTGTGGGGCACTAGTCATCAGAGCATCATTTGCAAATACTATGTCTTCTTATTTCATCCATAAGAAAAGTGATTGGTCTGGTGCAATTTATAGCTCTTGTTCTAAAGACATTCCTTGCATTTGTGCTCTAAAGCAAACATTCTCCATTTTAGGAGACTGATATTCTTCCATACTCGTGAACATGCCCTGGCTTCTCTGTTCTGCTATCTTCTATTGCATATTTCCCCTTGGACAATTTTGGGGAATATAACTATCATTACACAGGAAGCACCATGTGTTCTCATCCTTCACCAAGTTGTTCTAGCCTAGGACTAAATCTTTGCTTGGACTATTCTTGACAGCCTGAAGCAACATGTTAACTAAGACTATCTAGTTTTCGAGCATTGGTTGCAGACCTCCTCCTTTTGTGGATCCTTTGAACCCGTTTTATTGATAAGATGGACTTCCTCCTTGATAGGTCTATGTGGCTTGCTTCAGAGGTGCTGCTTGTTTTCGTCAAATGAGGACTAACTCATTCTAGCAAAAGACTGCATGAGATTCTTCATATCATTGATGTCTATTGCTAGTGAAGACAAGCTTGACGTGCTTGGTTGCGCAGTGGGGTATACGTATATGGATGGTGGTATAGTTGATGTGATTTCTTGTGGAGCAGAGGTATTCAGAGTAATTTCTTTCTAGGTTCCATTGAATATTTCCATGAACATGAGCATCGGTGGACATGGTGGAAGCTTCTCAGCACTAATCAGACTATTCTCACGTGTACAGGTAGATCACATGCATTGGGAAGAATATCTCCTCCCATAGAGGTTATCATGACCGTGATTTCCAAATTGAAATCCTTTAGGTAAAATATGAACGCCATCATAACTAGAGGTCTGGCGGTCACAAGAATTCTTTGCTAGGTTTTGTGAAACCTAGTGTTGAAGTCTCTCATGGCCTCTTGTAGGGCCCTTTTGATGGTGATTAATTGATTCAACAATGAGGAGTGATCTCCCTTTTTAGAGAAACGCTTGAACAACTTCTCTCTAAGCTAATCCCAAGAGTGAATAGAACCGAAAGCCAAAGATGTATACCAATCCTGAGCTTTCCCCTTGAAGGACGTGGCCAATAAACTAAGAGAAATATTTTCTTTCGCTATGTTATGCACTCTACATACCTCTGCTATATCTTGGAGATGTTCATAGGGGGTTTTGAAATCCTCCCTAGAAAACTTTTAGATGGCTTTGAGGGAATTGGCGAGTATGGCAAGCCATATATCTGGAGGGGTAGGCAGTTGTAGCAAACCACTGCTATCCCAGGTTACAAAATTTCTAGGAGTGGGGGCACCTAGATGAGCCATTGAAAATAGATTCCTATGGATAGGGTATACTAGTATTCTAATTTGAAAAGGTTGACCTCCTGGTGGAGTAGATAAATCTTTGAATCTTGGGCTAACACTTCTTTCCCTATTGCTTCTTATAGATGATACAGAACTTGTAAGCCTTCTTCTCCTTGATATCGAGGCAAGTAACAGGGAGTACTAGAAATGGCCTCTTGAGGATGCTCTTATTTGGATTCTGGGCATGAAATTTATAGCCTCTTTTGTTGGTCTGATTTAAGAAATATTTTTTGACTTCTAATCAGATGTTCAGAAAAATTCGTTCCCACCGGGCATGCCAGAAAAATAATTGTTTATCATCAAAGCTTGCACCTCTTTAACAGCCTTATGGGAAATTCAACGAGTGGGGGACCGATTTGTGCCTCACTAAATAACCTCCAAAATTTTTATAGAAAGTTGACTCTTCTTTGTGTTTGTGGGAAAAGGTGGAAAGAAATGCAAATAAAACATAAAAATGGTGATATGCCAAAGCTTTTACAACATTTCAAACCTCAACTTATTCCTTATAACTGATATAATAGACACATAATGTTGTAAAACCTAAAGGAAGAGAACGAGCAAAAAAAGGCTTAGTGAACGCTTAGTGCAGTCTTTCAAATCTCCCCGTGGGAAGCACCCATTAAGGTCCGATCATACATAAGAAAACTCTATAGGTTAACAGAAATATTAAGAAAATTACATAACCCTTTCTCCCTTTACGACATAATATGGAAAACAACTTTTATAGAAAATGGAAAATTTCAATAGACATAATCTAATTTCTGAAAGCTATCATTCAACATAGAAGCTTAACAACATGAAAATTAGCTACCTGAACTATCAAAATAAGCTTAACACAATATTTTTAACATGAAGAAATATATAAAGAAGAAATTTGACAAAGGCCATAGCATGCACAGTTTCAAAGATTTCCCCTAAATAGATTGAACTTCAATATCAAATGAACTGCAAAACAAAGGTCGAATGCCAATCCGATGATAGCTTGATTTAAAATATAACATGCCAAAGAATAGCAGTACTCTATAAAACTTTCCACTTTTTAAAACATAAAACCCTCCCTACTAGATCTATCTCCTTTGAAAAGATTTTAGAAGTATTTTTTTCTCTTTACTTATGTTGCCAACCCCTATTTATAAATGGAAGAAGAGAACACCACCACCAACATTCCAAAAGAAAAAACTACTATATGCCCACACCTAATAGCCCATAATTCGATCTTAGATCTTGATTAGGTCACAAAAATATTCGCTCATTAAGTCCCAATTGCTTCATTAATGGCTATAGATATTTAGCAAAGATAGTTGTCAGAAAATAATTGGATTTTAACACAGCCTAGAAAAAATATGATCGATCAACCATACAAATTGATGGCACTAACTCGAAGGTTCCACCCTAAAAACAAGACACCCACCGCATTCCAACAAACTCCTCCTGAAGAGATCATTCCACAAAAATTCAAACTGCCTTAAGCGAATAGATGACATGTCGAGTGAGCAGGAAATCTCAAATTTATGAGAATGACTTTGAAGAAAATCCCCACTAAGTTGACACATGTCTCGGCTCGTCCCCGAAAGGAAAATGATATACAAAAGTCATGCAACCACCACATGGAAGATTATGTGCCTTTCAAAGCAGTCTTTTCTTCATTAAGCATAGACATTTTTCGAAGCTGGAAAAAGGTAAGGGTCGAAAAACCAAAAAGATTAAAGGAAAAATTGCTTTACAGTCTTCATACCAACACTTCCCTAATGAAATTCAAATGTTCTATATCCTTCACCTCCACACTTAAAATAGGTTCCTCGAAACAATCTCCTCTCAAATATTCCTTCATCTCTCTTATATCCATCATTGCAGTAGGATTTATGACCTCCTTTGTCACTGCAGTAGGAATTCTATCTTCTCTTCCTTTGTGGTATGCATTATTATCTTTCTCTTCACTACAATAGGGTTTTCCATCTTTTTTTTTCTCTGTACATATGGTCTTTTCTCTCTGGATTGTGATCTACTCCTTTGGAATCTTCCTCTTGCAGTTCTCTATCTTTTTTCAAACTTCTTATTTAATTTTTCTTCTACCTCCAGCACAAATTTGTATACTTCTTCAATTGATGTCATCTTCACTAGGCTCAATTCTTCTTGTATGTTTGTTCTTAGTCCATTGATGTACCATGCAACCTTCTCTTTTCTTGCTTCACTATACTCTGATGATCATCTTGTAGAACTCTTCAGTATGCTCTTTCACAAATTTCTCCCTTTTCCTTAGGTTCTACAATCTTTTCAATAATTCCAATTCATAATCAACAGGCATGAATTGATTTTTCAACTTTGTCACCATCCTATCCCACTTTCTAATTTTCTCCTTTCCCCTTTTGTTACTATCCAATTGATCTTATTTCCACCATATAGAAGCATGTCCCTTCAACTTAGTTTTCACAAATTTCACTCTTTCTAGATCATCAATTTCTCCATACTCAAATTATTCTTCCATATCATTGATCCAATCAATTAATTCCTCAAGGTTTAAATTTCTCATGTAGTTTTCAATATCAATTCTAGGTCGCTTACCAATATTGGAAATAGCTTTCAATATCTTTACTTGATCCAAATATTCTTATTCTTCATCTAGGGCTTTATTTTGATTCACAACATGATCTAACTCATCATCACTTTCATCCTCATGTCTAGGGTTTAGACTTATTCTTCTATCCTCTTCTACAACATATAACTAAACTATCATTGTTGGCATCATCTCTAACATTTCATCCATTATTTTAGCGGCATTCACCATAATAGAACTTTCCTCGGTGACATCTATCTCCTTAGATCTGGTGCAACTACCTCAATTAGGTGATCTAGCTAAAATGGTTTCAACTAACTCACAATGGACGACCAGTTGAAAAAAAATGTAGCCTGCCTCAAGTCAGCAATCTACTCACCACAAGGAATACCTTTAGGAATGGATGGAGGGTATAGAAAGGACTGTCCAATCATGTAGCTTAGAATTCAATATAGTATAAAACAACACTAGAAATACTCAACAACATGGATCTTTATTGAATTAGTAATTGGAAATATTACATGCAGCATACGCCTCATAGGCAGAACAACTAGGGCTCACAGGCCTGCCAAGGGTATTACAGATATTACCAATGCCTTATTACACTCCACACCCTAGAAGGATGGATCAAAAAATCTAATTCCTAATTGATGAACTACTAATTCTTTCCTATGAATTACAATTGATCTTAAATATAAATCTCTAGCTCCAAATATGGTCAACGTCGGCCTCAAGGGTTTACAAACCCCAATGAATGATCAAGCATGTTGGTCAGCATCAAACATGAGAAGATAACAAATCGATAAATGATGAATTTTGAATTTCAAGAAGGTTCCCCTTGGACCTAAAATTCCTTGCATGATGTTCCATTAAGCTCCACATGCTTCAAGAAAGGTCCTCGCAACAAACCTAGACCAGGCCGACCCTAAATGCTCTCACTAAAAATGACAGTGAAATTTTGAGAGTGATAACATTATAAAAATGAATGAAAATCTTTTGAAATATAGATATGATGTAGATAACCTTATGTAGATGATATAACCTACTTCATTAGCTAAGAAATGATACAATGGTAAAATGCATAAGAAACTACTAAGACAGCTACAGACTAAACTGAAAGAAAATAAATATTTTTGGTTGATATAGAATTGATTTACAACCAGGGATGCTCCTACACCAGCTCTAATACTAGAGACCATCCAAAAATAATCCATTCAAATTATCTTTTGTAATCTCATATATCCTCAAAGATAGGTTTTATAACTATTTAATGTAATCTTTTACTAATATTATTTGTTGAAGTTTAGCTAGCTATCTACAATAGTTTTGGTCACACTATTTCTCTACCATGATTGTAGCTCCTCTATAAAAATTAATCATGAAACATGGAGACCATTTTTCTTATCTTGAGAACATAGCTATCTATACCAAATGGATTTCTTTATTTCTAGATATAACAATGCAAACAAAAGAAATATCCATTTTATTTAGTGGATCATTTATATCAAACTTTCACATTTCCACCTTTGGTATCAAATTCCTAGATCCCATATGATTATTAATATTTTGATGTAGATTAATTGAATTACATTATCCACCTTGTTTTCTTGAAACATCCATTTGTGACCCTGATTGATTTTAGATCTAACCACTTATATTAGCCAATGTGATCTTCATCCCATATATTTCTCATTTTATATGATGTATATCCTTATTTAATATGTTATGAATTCCCAATATATCACCTTTGAGGTGATTCATATCCTCCTCAAATGTGTTATATATGCTAGACATATCGCACCTATCAAAAGAAGTATATCCTCCTTAAATGTGCTATAGATGCTAGATATATCACCTATCAAGTGATGAATATCCTCCTTAATATTATTGGTTTCTCCCCTTATTTTTTCTATGGAAATAATTTCCTCACTTTTCATATCATCAGTTTTTGGATATTTTCCAAGTGTGAAAAAATAGTTTTTCCCTTTGTTGTAGTCCCTGTCATGGTGAAGAAAAAATATTTTGTAATAAATCATATAAAATAAGTTAATTTAATCTATTTTTTGTAATGTACCTATGCATATACCTCACTTCCCAAAAAAATGTTATAAATTCACTTATATGCTACCTTGGGATCAATTTTTAGGGAAATCCTAATTCTATAATAGCTCCTTGAATTCTTCTTCTCCAAATGATATTAGATATGAACTATAGTATGATCATTTTTCTCTTGATAAACCCTTTATATATTAAAAAAAAAAAATTACTTTCAAATATGGGAGAGAATTAGGTGGAAACCCTAATTCTATAATAACAAATTGAATTTTCTCCAATATCTTCAAAATATATATTGTAGAATCTTCAATGTGACCTTCAAAAACCCTTTAAAAATAATTTTTAACCAAAATCACAGAGAAATGAACACTTCCAAACATGACCTCCAAAATAATAATAAAATATTTACCTTCATAGTGCTAAGATCATGCTCTAATACCAATTGTAATGAAAAATCTTACACAATAGAAGAATAAAATAGTAGATATGCTACAAATACTTGATGATAATAGAGAATAGTGAGCCACTTAAAGAATGAAACCTCCAGTTACATCCAATGAGAACAAAATTCATAATTTTATGCCAACAAACTAACCATAAGATCTTACATAAATCTTACTAATATGTATTGACTATCACCAAAGCTTACTTAGATTACTTAAATATACCACCTAAGATGACCTAAATATCTAAATAAGAATATAATAACAATCATATAACTTAATTAAGAGTCAAGGTGGTGACAAAATGAGTACTCATTACCCTATCGACACTCTAGAATTAAGGGAATAACATTGATATTCACTTAAAATGAGTAATGGTATTTTTATTGAGACCTTGTGTTTCATCATTTTATACATAATAGTTTGTCCTAAGGAGCTTAAATTACTATTTCATTTTATCCCATATTTATATAGGCTTCATATTTTACTTGGTATACTATGGATAGATCAATGTAAAATAATTTCTTTTATTTTACATCAATATGTTAAAGTTGTTCAAGAAGGAAAGTGGATAAAGTTGATAGAGCTTCATATAAACCATTATCTATATGTGTGTCACATTACTTTATATGCATTTGTTAAGACACCTAAAGAACTATATGAGCTAAAGGATTACATACATGATTTATATTATTTTTTTCTTGAATAACAATGGACAAATATAAGAACTCAAGAAATTACTTATGTACAACATCGGGAACCTCAATTTATATCCTACAGTGCCTAAGAAGGAAGGTATTGATATATGCATACCTTTAGATGATCCTTATGGAGAACAAATCACTCATTTACAAAGAAAGCAAGAAAAAAATAAGGGCATTATATTTCCAAAACCCACTCTTTAGTCTAGTAGCACTAATTCTTCATGGATATCTACAAAAAAAATTATGGAAAAATAAATGTAAAATATCTCTATAAATATACCTACAAAGAAGCAATAGCAATGGTTCAATAAGGTCGTTTCAACAATTATACCTATTGCTAACATTTTCACCTAGAGCACAACTATGTATCAAGATAAAATCCACTTACTTGAGGATGAAGAGCTTGATATTACTTGTTGGTATGAAGATGAACTCTTAAACAATGATATCTCAAATGTTGTTTCTTGAGACCATTCACATTTTTATGATTTATTTACCTATATATATAAGCTTGCATTTATTTTTTCTTTTCTATTTTTCTAACATTTTGGCCTTCATTCTTTTGCCATGTTTGTTATGTATCTCCTCTTCTCATATGTTATTTTCTATGCTCTATTTTACCCACTTAAGAGCACATTTTCTTATTTCCATGTTTAGCTCCTACACTTCTCTGTCACTTTTTTAACTTTTGCAATTTTCCTTTGTACCTTGCTTGACTCGTGTATCCCATTTTTACCACTTATATTTTCTCATGTTTCTTATTAAGACCTTATGTTATATTATCAATTATTGTTCCTATGCTTCCTTGTGTTCCATGTTTATGATGTCTAGCTCTTATGTCATGATTATTATGATGTTCCTAATTCTTACACATACTTATGATATCACCCAAATATGTTTATCTTTCTACCATATGCTCTCATGTTTACATATTATGTTATTTATATGTTAAATGTTTGCAATATTTCCATATTTTCATGTGGTTATCACACTATTATTTTATGATATCATATTCATGCTTACAAGTTCAATTTATTCCCACATGGTTACATGTTTATGATCCTTATCATGATTATATCTTATAATTGTTCTTACATGATTTTTATCTAGCATTTATGCATTTATTTATTTATCTTTGTTGGGGCCAAAATTAGAGGCACCTTACCTTTCCCTTACAATATATACTTTCATGATTACATCATGCTTATATTTGTATATGCTTATTATATGATGATAAATGTCACCATTTTTATATGCCTTTATCATGATCATATATCCTTTTCTCATTTCTCCTAACTCCTTACCTCCTTTGTATGTAACCAAGTAGAGGGGAATCTATGCCATTAATATTCTTTTCTTTTTATGTTATGTTTGTAGGAATGGGTGCACACTCATTACTATGTTGAAGGGATATTTATCAACATTTTTCATTATTAGTATCTTTTTCTTGGTTGGATTATGTTCACATTTTCAATTAGTTGGAACTTTATCACTTTCCACTTACCAAAAATCTCTTGCCATTCTCCTATTTAATTATACTATTTTTAAAATATTTTTCCAAACAAGTTGTACTTAGTGTATATATTGAATGTGATAAATGCTACTCTCTTTTTTTTACAATTTTTTGATGGAACACTTATTATGAGGAGTACAAGAATCATCATTGATATTTGTATCCTTTAAGTGTTTGAAAATATGAATAATTTTTATATTAATTATTTAATTTTACTTTAAAATGTATTATCATAGTAGTTTTCATGTAAAAGTCGAAGTGAGGGGAAAATGTAATGATGAAAATTATACAACCATTTTTTTCCCCTTATGTACTAAGTTGTCCTTATACTTCGACTAGTGTGCCAAATGGTGTATTTATGTGGAGCTTGATAAATATCATTGTCCTAGCCTTTCCACATCATACTTCATCCCTAAGATATATTTTATTTTAAAATTCAATTATTGATCACATTGGTTCACATCTATGTGTGTTAAGTTGACAAATATGTCATTTCTATATGTGCAAATATGAACCCAAAACCTCTAAGTTTGAATTTCTTAATTCATGCTCATGTTTATCTCCCTCACTAATATTTGAGCCAACCCAAACACAACTTATTTCAACTCACACACTAAGTAGTGTATTTAAGGACTAACCCTAATTCAATTAGAACATCTAGGATAGACTTGGGAATTATTAGAAGAGCATTCACATGAGATCATAAAAAATAATCATAGATCCTCATATTCAAAACATCAACTTACATCATCATCCTAGACAAACTTCTTGCTTGCTTGATGTTTTCAATATTAGTCCATTACAATTTTATTGGTCCTCTTAGGGGCTTGACTAAGGGGAACATGACCCTAGTTTAGAAAGTTCCTAAAGGGTGTTTGTAAACATCCCTTTCCTAGGTCAAAAACAAAAGAAGAAGATGCAAGTGAGTTTCAAATATCAAATCTTATCCAAGTCACTATTACAATTTTATGTTAAATTACATGTTCTAGATCATTTTCACAGTTGTCGAGATTAATTTTGCACAATCAATTTGTGGATTCCAATGTGTTTGTTTAATTAGACTCTAAAATTCCAACATATCAACAAATTGATTCTTAACAAACTTCATCACTTTTCTCGTTCAAAATCCAACTAAATACTTGATTTTATTTATTTAATTTTTATATTCATTCTAAATTTGATTATAAGTTAAATTTCTTATATAAAAAGTAGATTATCCATTACAATAAAAAATATTATATAAATTAATTTTTTATTTAAAAAATAATTCTAAAACACCCATTCAACTTGAAGAAAAAAGCACTTTTCTAGAAGCTTATATCAATGGAAGTTTGAGTATACATATCTAAAAATAAAACATTAAAAAATGAATCCATAAAGTTTAAAAAATAATTAGAAAAGGGTTTTAAATTAAACACAATGCAACTATTTAAGATCCCCCTACAATACGATTGGAAGGTTTTGTGTGCTTCGTGGCTTTACTATTACCTCTATTAAACAAATTTAGATAAATCAATAAAGTGATTTAGTACAACTCAAAAGAGCGTATTATAAGACTAAATCGTGATGGAAACGGTTATCCAATTCAAATAAAACACTAGTACAAAAATGTTGTCATTACTCCATGATAGAAGTGCCTCGATGAGCTTGCACTTTGGTGGAATCTTTTTAACTTGCTTTTCTTGGATAAGGTACGATTTATATAGATATTTTTATTTTGATTAAAGTTGAAAATATTATTACGATAAAATAATGTAGTCCATAGGGAAGACTATGAAAGGAATGAACAAAACAGTACTAGAGACAATAATGGTACAACTTACAAGGTATCTTGATTACTTAATTATTTAACATCTTTGCTCCAAAATATGCATTGGTTTATCAAACTCTTCATTTAAATAAAAGAGTTTAAAGTTAAGTCTTCCTTCACAAAAGTCCACATTAAGGGGCATTGGTAGACTACTTTGAGAAGAAAGTGGTCTAGACGATTACTATTAGATATATAGCTTGGTTGTTGGCAACGTTGTAAGAGATCACAATATGCATTTTGAGCATGAGGACCTTTTTTATAAGGTAGATCATGTTGTAAATTATTTAAGTATTATTATTATTATTATTAAAAAATGTAAGCATCTTAAAAAAATATAAATAGTAGATAAAAATTATTACAAAAGATAATTTTAAATATAAAGTATATAATCAAATATTTTATAAAGTTAAGATATAAACTGAAATCATCATGTTAAACACTAGAATGATATTAATAGTCACATAAATGCAAGGCACATTACATAGGATGTTCATTTACATTGAGTTATGCAACAAAATACACAATTTTACTAGAATTCCCCTCCTCTTTTACAATTGGGACCTCTAACGTTGTCAAATGGGGATGAGAGTTAATGAGAAACAACATAGCCTAGAACATGTCTTTAATCATTTCCACTTTTTAATGACTAATTTTAGTGCTTTAAGACTAGAGAGAATCGCTAACTATAATTGTATAGGCATTATGAAGGCTATGTTTAATAGCATTGCAAACACAATTTATTCTAGGAGACCTTTGAATATCTTTATGATTAATTAGTCCTCCAGCTAGAGCTTGGTAGTTGAATAGATCATAATCACTCAAAGCAATATTGAATGAGTCATTAGTAATCAAATGTTTTTGAATATAATCAAAAGTTAAATTCCTTAAAATGGTAGCATCTTGACTTAAGTCCATAACATTTGATAGAAAAGTAGAAACAACTTGAGAATAATAGAAGATACACAAAAAATATTGTAGAAGCTCTTGACTTGTAATCTTATACGCTGCTTCCTCCACTTTTATATAGTCAATCTTGAAGATTTTCGCTAACATGTTTGAATCAAATCCACATTGAATCGGGTATTCTCATTTGTGCATAAAAAAACATACACTTTTTCATTTGCAACCACAATGCTTCAACTTTAAATCACTTTTATTGTAGTGAAATATTATTACCTCCAAAGCATTGTATAATGCTCTTCACAATAGAAAAACTATTCACTTTTCCTCTCATATGCAAATGATTATTATGATACATAAAAGTAATAAAATTTATAAATATTTAAAGTGATTCCTCTATACAGACCATTATGCTCACTTATTTTGGCGTCTAGAGAAAATGTTTTGATGGGATAAGTATTACACTAACTTGTAATAACAACAAAATACAAAATTATCATTTAAAAAACCCTCATACGTGAGGGGATATCAATGATTGTTGATCATGCTTCATCACTTCCCATATCTTTCAGAAATTGTGAATATTTTTCATTTAAATCTCTAGAATATTAACAAGTTGGCCACATGCCAAGTTGGAAAGGATATCTACTAGTTTATTTCCTTCTCTAAAGCAATATGTAGATTAAAAATAATTGAACCATTCAAACAACTCCCATACCTCTTGTAAAATATTGGTAATTCTCTGATTGCAAAAAAATTTATGCTTAATTGCATTTATAATAATCATTAAGTCCCCTTCAATCAATAATATTTTGAAGTTCTTTTTTGCACCATTTAGCTCTATGAGCAAAGCTTGAGCTTCTACTTTATTAAATTTGTATGATTAGGAAATTTAACCACCATAGCTACAACTAACACCCTTACATTATCTCTTATAACACATCCTAACCCCAACACTCCTACTTTGCCCCTAGAAACTCTATCAAAATTCAATGTTATAATAGAGTTGTCAAGAGGAGTCCAATTAATCTAACTTCAATTAATCACTCTTTTATTTTCCTTAGATTCATTAGAAGGGGGTTTTAGAGGTGGTCATTCTTTGAGAATAAAAGAGTCTTAGGAAGAGAAAGTAAGATCTGAAGAGTTCTTCTTTAGCACTTGAGATATCACAACCTTATAAATAGACTTTTCAATTTTAAATGTAACTTCTTCATGACTTACTATCATTTTTCTGATAGTTTTATTTTGTTTCTTTGTAACTAAATATTTCATATCAAAATAGAAAGGGATACTTACCAAATAGAGGAAAATATAGAATACAAATATAATGAAGGTCAGTTGAGACTAAGGTCCAATATAATACTTGGCAGAGGGCTTTTCCAACCTGAAGTATTGCATAATCAACACCAAAAAAATTTAAGCAAAGGATTAATTCAAAAGGAAATGATTTGTATCCACAAGGATTGGTCCACATAAAACATAGTTAAAAGGCTCTACGATTTCCAACTTTGATCATTTTTAACTAGTAAGAATCTATTTTTCTAATGCAATCCAAGAAAAAGAACCTACTTTGGAGACAATAGCTTTAACCCAACAAATATTATAAGCCCAATCTTCAATAGATAAATAAGAAGTCAAGGATAAATATCCTTGTTTAACAATGCACGAGCTAGATTTAGGAGTCTAGGAGAACTTATCTAATTTTGAAGAGTAGAAAATTTATCTTATAGCCAAAATAGTTTGTAATAGCTATATTTGATCCTAAGGAATGGGATAGTCATGGAGGCTCCTCCATTGAGCCTTAAAAAGGGAAGTTTCTTGTTAATATCTAAATAATCTTTCCCATTATTATACCTCAATTTTTTTAAGATATTCTTAATTTCAAATAAAGCCTCAGTTGTGCACAAAGGAGGAAAACCATTTCAAGTTTCCAAAAAAGAGTTGTCTCTTCATTATGAATAACCAAATATAGATGTGTCAATATGACCTCTATACATTGAATAATAAAATTTCACATCTTAGAGCCATGAGGAGGGTTAGAAATAGCAAAAAAAATCTTCAAAATTTTCATCTAAATATTTTTCTAACATAATTTTACTCCATTTAGCTTAAGATATTGCAAGCATATTCCAAGCTAGTTTAGCACCAAGTGCGATATTTTGAATACCTATTCCTTCCAACCTTTTTCATCTACAATTTTTTCTCAAGAACTAATATAATTTTTTGTTTCTCAATATTATTCAAATTTACACTCCATAAAAAATATCTAAGATATTTTTCTATTTTCATCACAATATCTTTTGGAATTTTAAAAATAGATATCATATAAATAGGAATAGTTAATAAGACTTTAATTTTATCATTACAAATATTCCAAGTGGAAATCTTATTCTAAATGGAGATAGCAATATTTTTGCAAAAAGTCATCTTTATGGACTCTTAAAAATAGAGGAATACCTAAATATTGACTTGGTAATTGCTCAACCATGAAACCCAAAAGGGAAGAGACTTTGTTGTGCACAATTAGAGGAGTATTAAAACAAAAGATTTTATATTTAGCTAGGTTAAATTTTTGTCCCAAGTCCTTAGTATAGGAAGATAAAATATATTTGATATTCTTTCCTTCTAGTTTTATGTCTTGACCAAATAATAAGGTGTCATCAAAAGACAAAGACTTTGGAAGCATAGGTATGTTAACATTAATCCAATTTTGAGCTCTATTTAGGATAAGAATAGATCTACTAAGGGTTGATTCCATTATAATGGATAAAAAAAGAAATATAGGATCCCCATGTCTAATACCCTAAGTAGATTTTTAAAACTAATCAACTAGGCATCCATTAAGGAGAATTAAAAAACTAACTCTAGAGATATATGAGAAAATCCACTTATACCATTAAGAGGAGAAGCAAAAAAAAATTAAATTAAATTAAATTAAATAAGGAAATCATATAGTTGACTCTATCATAATCCTTTAGTATATATAGTTTAATCATCATTGTTGAAAGTTTATTCTCTTGAATCTTGTGTAACACTTCATGAGCAACCAATGAAACCTTTGTAGTTTCTTTACTTATAAAAAAATCCTCCTTGCTCTTCTAAAATGATAGAAGAGATAGTAGATCCCAACCTAATTGTGATAGTATTTGAAAGGTCTCATAGATAGTATTACACAATATAATAGGGTGATATGTTGTAAAAGAGGTTGAGCAATATTTTTGAGGAATTAAATAAATAAGGGTTACATTCAATCTATTAAGGATGATCATTTTTATTCTTGCCTCCTTAATTTCAAGAAAGATATCTCTACCCTAGAAAATGCGACCGATTTTGAAAAGAGAGAGCAGATAAACCATCTAGAGCTAGGTATTTTTCTAGTGATAAGGAGAACACCACATACCTGATATCATCCATAGTGAAGGGGGCTAATAGCATCTTCTTGTCATCATTATAGATAATGGTAGATATATTATCCAACATAGTGGAATAAGAGACATCACTTATATCTATGAACTTAGATAGAAAAGATTTGAAGTATTGAACTACCTCTTTTTGGATCTCACATAGAGTATTGATAGATTCATGTGATTGGACTAAATACAATGAATGGTATTAAGTTGCTTTCTAATTTTTATGAAAGAATTGAATAACCTTATCTTTTTTTCACTATATTTCAACCACAACTCTCTAGATTTTTGTCACTACTATACCTATTCCCTTGCTAGGATTTCCTCCAACTCTTCTTTAAGGGATCTTTCTAGTTCAAAGCTACTCATATGCATATCATACAATATAATTTTTTCTCTAAGGTCCTCCAAATAATTTTGAATTCTAGACTTCTCATGAAATATATTCTTAAATTAGGACTCATTCTAGCTCTTTATCTAAAATTTGATATGCTTTAATTTCTTAAATAGCTGATACGTTCTCAAGCCTACTATGAAGAGATCATTTTGCCACCAATTTTTTAAGAGAGGGAGAAAATGTGGATCCTTGAACCACATAAATTCACACTTAAAAGAATATTTATGAAGAGAAACTTTATTTTCCAACAATATATATAATTAAATAGGATAATGATATGATATTGAGAAAGGAGTGATAGAGGTGAAGAATGACAAATCATCGGTTAAATAGTCATTCTTATATAAGAAGGAAGTATTTTCTCTAGTAATACCATGTGAATTTACTATTCTTAGGAGGAAAGACTACCAAACATTATCAATGTTAATAAATTCTCTAAAATTTTCCATGACTTTTGGGGAGGAATAATACAACATGATTTATTTTTCAGTTCTCTACTATATAATTTAAAGCAATAATTAGGGGAGGAATAATACAACTTGTGCAAAAAAATGAATACGAATCATCTATATGATTGGATGGTTATCTTCTTCCAATAGAAAATCTACTTTTCTAGCTCCTAAGATTACACTTTATTCTCATCCTCTATGAGGATCTCCTTTTCTTCTTAGTATTAAGTTGGGACTCAAAACTATAATATCATTTTTTTCTTGAGTCCCAATTCCTTTATGCACTTAGGCCTCATTTTTCCCATCAAAGATAACTAATTTGATATTGCAAGATATAATTTTTTCACCCCAAGGGTTTAGGACCTAGGGTAACAAACTTTCTATACTCCACATTGAAGAACAAACCCTAGAGATCTCAACATCAAGTATGCAAAGGAGAAAGAGATCTTGCAATAGGGTTGTCCTAGGGTCTGATTATGAAGTAATGAGGGGTTCACCACCAAGTAATGACTTGGAAATAAAAATTCAATGCAAGTTGTAATGTCTAAACCGAGCGATGCATGAAACTTAAATAAATGGCCTATAAATGCAAATAAATCAGAAGAACAAACTAGAAAAGTACATAGGAGTGCCTGGAAACCTAAGAGAGCTTGAACAGAGACCTAAAATGCTGAATAACCTAGAATTTAGGCCTACTAGGACTCATTCACCAAGCTAGGAAAATCAATTCCAAAATTGGGTTTTTGTACAAGAACTGGTTTCTGGAAAAAGGGTATTTGAAACTGCACAAATCTCAAAATCAACCTAAACTAGGACTCATTCGTTAGAACTAGTGAATGATTCCATATAGGGGTTTTTGGAGCTTTAAAATCTGAAGCTAGTCTTCAAGGTCTACTCTTTCTGTTCATCTTTGTTTCTAGATCTAAAACCCTAATTTCAAACATGTAGATGAGTTTTTGGTGAAGATTATGACCTTGCAAACAAGGAGACAACATCAATCAAATTTATCCAATATTTTAACCTAATATTCAAATGTCCTTCATGCTCTAAGACACCTAGATCTTCAATCACAGAGAGAGAGAGAGAGAGAGAAAGTGTTGATTGTTAAGGAATAGGGGTTTTCCTTGGTCAAACCCCTTGTAGGAAATTAAGTCAATGAAATGAAGGCATGAAACATGAAACAAAGAAAATGAATCATGTAAAATGATACCTTGAATGATTCCTTGTAAATAATGTCTTGTAAATATGCAACTCAACATGAAATGGCCATGAAGGATGTAGATCTTAATCTTGACAATAGGTGTACAAGAACAATGATTGATCTTGGATATTCAATGTTACATCACAACACTAGCTCAATAAAATGCTTGATGCTTGATATCCTTGACATGATGATGGATCTTGAATTTTTGCAACAATTGATGAAGAATTTTTCCCTTGAATGCCTTAAAAATGATCTTGAATGCTCTCTAGATGATCTTGTGAAGTCTTGGAATTATTAACTCTTGAATGCTTGACTTGATAACATGTATAACTTATGAAACAATGGTTTGAAAGCTCATTTATATAGGAAATCCATCTAAGATCCTGTGTATTAGATCCTAAAGTTCGACATACTTGAAATTTGAACTTAAAACCCAATTTTTCCCACTTAAAACCTTAAAAATAGGCCAAATGGGACTCATTCACCATCTGTGGCATATGAGTCCCACCTAGATGGTACTCATTCACCCAAAGTGGTGAATGGGTCCCACATTGCCCATTTTGATTGCTAAAGTGTTGGGGAGTGTGTAAATTAAGTTTATATGTTGATATTGTTGGGTTTTTGATTGAAATATGCCTTGGGATACATAATTATAGGGTCTTAGGGGCCTATTAATGGTGATATTGAGGTCATAAATGCAAGAGGGCTCAAAATCCAATGTAAAAGTGTGAATAAATACACTTTACAACACTCAATTAAGGAAAAATCGAGTCTATTTAGCTTAGAAAGGATCTAAATCCCATGTGAATGTGTAAAACACATTACAATACTAGATTAGGTCCGCCTTAGTTTACAAGCCTCTTAAATTTATTGTGAAGTTGTAAATAAATACATTTTACAACATTAAATTAGGGAAGAGTTAAGTTTTTTTAGCTTAAACAATCCCTAGACCTAATGTGGATGTGTAAAACACATCACAACACTAGCAACCTTAAGTTCATCTTAACATTAATTATTCCCAAATTAATTGTGAAATGGTACACAAAAACATTTTCCAACACTAGATTTAGCCCCCACTTTAGTGAGAAGATGAACTTGCTTCAAACTCACACTAAAGTAGACATTCAAGAGGGGTCCAATTGTACCAATGCAAATGGTCTAGGATAACAAAGATCAAATAAGTGGTCAAGCCCCCAAGATCCAAGATCCTACGTCAAGCTGACATAAGCACAAAAAGGACACGTAGAAGGTGTATGATATGCAACAAAACAAGATACACAAACATATAATGTCAACAACTAAAAGAGAGAAAAAAAAAAAAAAGAGGTGGATCAAGCCTCGACCATTTGTCCAACATGATGTGGATCAAATCTAAGTTTTTTGTCCAAAGATGAACACTCACTCTGAGGCAATAAAAATTCAAGATGTTCGATGGGTGAGTAATCCAAGAGGGTGAGACACATACACCATGGCTGGAATGTGTTCACCACACACACATGAGTGGCTAAGGGAAAGTCGTGTCTCGAGTCGGATTCCCATCAAACCATGCCAAAGTTATACCTCCCAATAACTTTGATAAAGTACCACACAATAATGATCTTCAAGCTTTTATGATGCAAGCAAAACTTCGTATGCTTGAAACTCATGAACAAACAAGATGGCTCCATAGGCATGCAAAGTGTGTTATGCAAGGTGGCCATATAAAAGGTATTGTAAATGTGAAATAGTGTAAGGTACATTCAGAGGGATTTTGCTTAGCTCATGCAAGGTCTCTTCTTAGGGAACATTGTGCCTAATGTCTCCAAGAGAGGATAAAGAAATATCATTCTCTCATAGGAACTCAAACACAATGAAACCACCAAGAAAAGGACGCATCACAAAAATAAATAAAATTGCACAATGAAACATGAGTGTCGATGTATTCCCCCACTTTAAAGTGGTTTCTAACACCATTGTTGTGAGAAATTTCTTTAAAGTAGAAGACAATGTGAGAGCTTATTCAGAAATCCATATGCCAAGTCATGTGTTTCTGAATCGAACTACTGATTAGTTCAAAAATGGATGTTTTATGAGATTAGACATAAAACAACACTTTTCTCCAACTAACATTCAAGGATGCTATAGAAATCTCAACCCAAGAGTGGAATAAAGGTAAGAGATCTACTAAGGGATTGTCCTAGGGTATCTTAGGGTATGATTTCATATTACAAGAGGGGTTCACCACCAAGTTTAAACTTGGAAAAGATAATGACATGCAAAACCTAGTTTGATGCAATGCTTCACTAAATGACTTGGAAATGTAAACAAAGCAGAACAAAAAATTGTAAAACAGAAAGTGTGCACTTGTAAACTTGATGGAGATGGAATGGAGCTCTAAAATCTTGAAAAACCCAATTTTTTGGCCTAGTGGGACTCATTCACTATTCTGGGTGAATCAATCCCATATATGGGTCTCTGCACAGGATCAAGTTTCAGCCAAATGGGTATCCAAATATGCAAATATCTTTGAAAAAATTCTACAATGGGAATCATTCACCACTTGTGGCGAATGAGTCCAATTTGGATTTTTTGGAAATTCAAAGTCTGGATTTTCTCTTCTCAGTCTGCCCATTTTTTTCCTCCAGGTTCTCAATTCTAAAACTCTAATTTCGAGGCTGTAGATGACCTTTTAGTGAATATTATCTCCTTGCAAATGGGGAGACAATCTTGAAAACTAATCTTCAATGATCTCAAGTCTTTAAAGCACCTAGATATGCAATAACACAAAGAGAGAGAGAGAGAGAGAGAAAAAGTGTTGATTGTTAAAGAATAGGGGTTTGCCTTGGTCAAACCCCTTGTAGGTAATTAAACCAAATGATGAGACAATAAAATGAAGGCGTGGAACATGAAATAAATAACATGAATCATGGAAAATAATACCTTGGATAATGTCTTGTAAATCTGCAACTCAACATGAAATGGCCATGAAGGATGTAGATCTTGATCTTGACAATAGGAATAGCACAACGCTTGATCTTGGATCCTCAATGCTACATCACAACACTAGCTCAATAACATGCTTGATGCTTGATGATCTTGACATGATGATGGATCTTGAATTGCTTACAACAATTGATGAAGAATCTTCCTTTGGAGACAGAAACTTGAATGCCCTTGTGAATGCTCAAATGCTCTTGTGAACTCAATTTTCTATTATGAATGCTCTCACTAAAGTCTTGGGTGAACATGAGTGAAAGAACCTTGTATTTATACTCAATTACACAAGAATTCCCAAAATTACAACACTACAAGTTGACATCAGATCTAGGAGAATAAAATCCCCCCAAAATTTTGATTTAAATTTAAATTTGGGTCACACAGGACTCATTCGCCCAAGGTGTCTAATGAGTCCCATCACACATAATGTACGGGACCAAAAATGAAAAGTGCCTAGAAATGTGTGAAACCTGCATTGGGGAAAAAAAGACCTAGGTGGAACTCGTTCGCCCAAGGTAGTGAATGATTCCTAGACACTAATTATGGGCCACAAAGGCCATGAACACTTGAATTATGATTGGTTACTAATTGGTGTCGGGATTATCCTCAAAAATATGCAATAAATGAGGCTTGTGGATGTAAAATAGGGACAATTAAAGCATAAGAAAGCCCAATTATTAATGACAAGCCTATAGGAATGTGAAAGTGTGTTATAATACTTTACAACACTCCAAATAAGGAAAGATTAATGTTGATTATGATTAAGATTATATTTATTATGCTTAGTTAATTAATAAAACTTTAGAAAAGTGTGAAAGTGTGTTAGAACACTTCACAATACTTTAGCAAGGAACCATTAAATTCCATTAGTTCACAAGGACTCAAGACCTAATGTGAATGTGTTATCCACATTACAACACTAAATCAATGCAACATTAAGCCAAAATCCACAAGGAGGACCCAAATGAGTGCAAAAATTTCAAAGGACCCTTTTTTTGACACTACAACTACATCATGAATAAGTATGTCACACGTGAGTCAACTTAAGGCATTTCGTCCACATCCTAAGCTTGCTCTTATATGTACATGAAAGGTGATCAACTAGCCAAAGGATACAATGACAAGTGACATACGAGGACAAGGATACCTAACCCCTTGCCCCCACTTAGTGCGGGACAAAGATGAGCCAAATAGGATGAAAAAAAGTTTCAATTAGAGGACCCAGGTGCTTCAACACAAGGAAGAGCACCAAAATCCTTAGGATATTGAATTTTTTTACTTAAAGCCTTACATTCATTAGTAGAATGACCATGAACTCTATGATATGCACAAAATGAACTTTTGTAGTAAAATTTCTTTCGTGTTCTTGGAGGGAGAGATATTCGATGATCTTGGAGGATTCTCGACAAGATACTTTCTTGATCAATGATAGAAGATGTTCTTTTATTTTGCAACAAAGATGTCTTTATGCTTAGTATTAGATTTCATACCTACACAAGACTCTTTGGATTGCGATATTTTGTTCTCTCCTTTATAGGAGGGAGTAAAATCTATCAAATTCAAATCATTAGTGTTTTGTGTGATGACATTGACATTAAGCGAGGTTTTCATTGTTTCTTTCAAAGGATAAAAATAAAAACCACTAGTTCCTATCAATTCAAGATGCACTACTATTAAAGTCATCTTAGAATAATCTTTTGTAAGAGTGTTGATATTAAGTGAAGGCTTGTTTGTTTCTTTCAAGGGACAATAACCAAGACCACTAGTATTTTCTTTTGTGTGAATCTCTATAGGGACATGGATACCTTGTTCTTTAGCACCACATCCTTTTCCACTATATCCAAGTTGTTTCATAAGTTCATAGCCTCTTCCATAAAGTATTTTCATTTCTTTCGGATTAGGTGGTTGCTCATAATTAAGTTCATCAAAGTCTGTTGTGTAATTTGTTGTATTTTTCTCTAAAGTGGTTGAGGTGGACGCTTTCAAGGGGTCTTCTGAATTTTGTGTTGACATTACTTCTTTTTCTTTTCCCTTTTCAAAGTCTTTGTTTATGATCTTGTATTCTCCCATGAATGTTGGTTTGAAATCTAAGGAACCCTAATCATCTTCTAATAGCTTCGTGAATTCCTCAATATTTTTTTTTGTCTTTTTGTTTCACAAGTTCCACTTGTGTAGTTGGTGTTAATTTTGCCAAAGGATTTTCCTTATCTTTGTCAATATTCAAGTAATTGTTTGGTTTAGGGTCGAATTTAATTGTATATACTTTGTTGTTATAGACATATTTATGATACAATGAAGGGTATAGGGCACTACATTAATCTCATGAATCCATGGTCTTCCTAAAAGGAGGTTGTATGAAATATCATGAGGCATAACATGAATCAGGGTTTGTAATGTGGCCTTGCCAACTATAATAGGTAATGTAATCACTCCTAGCAATTTTTTTCCTACATTGTCAAACCCTTGAATAGATAAAGAATTAGACTAAATTTTTGATTTATCCATGCCAATTTTATCCAAAAGGCTTACACTACACATGTTAAGGGTGGAGCCATTATCAACAAGGGTTCTTTTTATTCCCAACCTATTATTTATGGCTATTATCATGAAAGCATCAATTTTTTTTTGCACTTCGAAAGGAGGGATCTCACTTTGGTGGAAAACAATGTCAGCATTTATTCCTTGAATCATGGATGTTATGTCATTTGGTTGTGCATTAGAAGGGATAGGAACTTGTTGTAAAGCACTTTGAATCATGTTGCGGTAATGAGGGGAGGCTTGAATAAGGACCCATAAGGATATCTTAGCAGGAGTATTATTTAGTTGTTCAACAAGATCATACTCCTTTCTACTTTGTGGAGACAAATGAGGAGGACCTAGTAAGATAGGATTAGGAAATGGGAGGGATGTTGAAGTTGTTTTTCTTGGTTGCAGATTGTTTCTAGTGTTATATGTATGAGAAATGATATTATGACTCAATTGTTGCAAAACATTATTCTTAGGTGGGTAAAGGATAAGTTCGATTTTGTTTTGAGTTTGAGGTTTGTGTGAAGGGGGATAAAGGATGAGTCGAGGTTGAATAATATTAACTTCCCTTAGTGAAGGAGAGTCTAATGTTACTTTATCATCTTCATCTAAGGAAACTATATCACTATTTTCAATTCTATCCTTTTCTTGCACCATGATATCCTCCCTAGGAGGAGAGTTTTTAGGAGAATGACAAACTAGATGTTCATGGCATTCAAAGGTTGGTTCTTCTAAAATGACTTCATCGCAAGTAAGGTTCTTTATCAATTTAGTGGGGATATTAAGAGAAGGCTCAATTTGATTGTTTGTGACTTCATCCTTTTTCTCTAAGGTCTCATTCTCTTGTGTCATACTATCTACCTTGGTAGGAGAGCTTGTAAGATGTTCATCACATTCCATGGTTAGATTTGTAAAGTAGATTCATCACAAGTAGGGGAGGCATAAAGAGAAGGACAACTATAATTTTCATGATTACCAAATAGATCTTTCCAAATGGTAGGAGCATTAGGGAAGGGAGGAAAAAAATTATCATGACTCTCAATAGGTGCATCTTCTAACACCAACCTATCCTCTTTGTATAGAGGAGGGATGGTAGGAGAAGGAAAAATTTTATTGTCATGGCTATCTATGATATCATCCTCTTTCTCTAAAACATTCTCACAAGCAAGGGGTGAATGGAGACTAGGTAAGGTGGTGCTTAGAAATGTTTCTATGATCTCATCTTCTTTTTTTCCAATACCTTCCAAAGGGGGATGAGGAGAGGGACAATCAAGACTCTCAATGCTTGTATCTTCTTTCACCAAGATACCTTCATCACTAATAGGAGAGCTATCGGGAGAAGAAAAAGTGTGATTGTTATGATTGTCTATGTGTGCATCCTTTTGTATCATACCATCCTCATCAATAGGCAATGCAATATTAAGGATTGTGTCAATGGTTTGATCTACTTGCTTTAAGATGTTATCATAACTATGAAAGATAGTAGAAGGATGATTAGCATGTTTCGTAATGAACTCATTTTTGTACTCTAAATTGAACTCATAAGAGGGGATGTTGTACTTATGCAATCCATTTTTAACAATATCAAAGCCACATCTCTTGAAAGAAAACATGATATTATGGAAAAGTAAATAAAGTGCAATTCTATGACCTAAAGTGAAATATTTAAATGCAATTATTAGATTTGAAACAAGGTAATTTTTTTATTATACTATGTAATAATCTAAAAGTGAAATATTGTAAATGAAAATTTGGAATTGAGAAATGCATGAAATGAACTAATTTAAGCTAGATTTAGTGAAATGCATGTAACAGAAAGTCAACCCACTAAAATAGATAACCAATGGCAGCAAACAAAAGTGCAGAAACAAGGTTTTAAGTGTCGTGAAAGGTAGTTTTAGATGTGCACTAGGATTGATTCGCCCAAAGGGGTGTATGAGTTCCAATGAAGGTTTTTTGCTCAATTTTCAATAAATTTTAAGTGATTTTCATGCTTTTTCGTTTGGATGATTTGTAGACTAAATGCAATGTACTTTTCAAATGTTTTTCAATGATTTGAGATGCAAAAATGCAACCTATATGGACTTTTATTAATGTAAAAATTAGAAACCCTAGAATGCCAATTAACTAATGCAAACCCTAATGCAAAGTTAATGTAAGCTAGATCTAGGATGATGATGGACTCTAAATTAGAAAATGAAATTTTCTAAATGCAAGTTCACCAAAATGTAAGATAGAATTTTGTCACCCTAGGGGTTTAGGACCTAAGGCAACAAATTTTCTATACACCACATTCAAGGACAAACCCTAAAGATCTCAACCTCAAGTATGCAAAGGAGAAAGAGATCTTGCAATAGGGTTGTCCTAGGGTCTGATTATGAAGTAATGAGGGGTTCACTACCAAGTAATGAATTGGAAAAAAAATGAAATGCAAGTTGTAATGTCTAAACCTAGTGATGCATGAAACTTAAATAAATGGCCTATAAATAAAAATAAATTAGAACAAACTAGAAAAGTACAAAGGAGTACCTAGAAAATTGAGAGAGATTGAATGGAGACCTAAAATGATGAATAACTTGGAATTCGGGCCTACTGGGACTCATTCACCAAGATGGGTGAATCAGTCCCAGATCTGGGTTTCTATATAAGGATAGGTTTCTAGAAAAAGGGTATTTGAAACTACAAAATCCTCAAAATTGACCTAAACTGGGGCTCATTTTCCAGAATTGGTGAATGAGTCCAGTTAGGGTTTTCTAGAGATTTAAATTTTGAATTTGGTCTTCAAGGTTTGCTCTTTCTATTCCTCTTTACTTCTAGATTTAAAACCTTGATTTTAGACCTATAGATGACTTTTTGGTGAAGATTATGATCTTGAAAATGGGGAGACAACTCCAATCAAATTTCTCTAAGCTTGTAACCTAATCTTCAAAGGTCCTTCATGCTCCAAGACACCTAGATCTGCAATCACACGAAGAGAGAGAAAAAGTGTTGATTGTTAGGGAATAGGGGTCTGCCTTGGTCAAACCCCTTGTAGGTAATTAAACCAAATGATGAATCAATGAAATGAAGAAATGAAACATGAAATAAAGAACATGAATCATGAACAATGATACCTTGAATGATGCCTTGCAAATGATGTCTTGTAAATCTGCAACTCAACATGAAATGGCCATGAAGGATGTAGATCTTGATCTTGACAATTGGTGTAGAACAGTGCTTGATCTTGGATCTTCAATGCTACATCATAACACTAGCTCAATAAAATGATTGATGCTTGATATCCTTGACATGATGATGGATATTGAATTGCTGCAATAATTGATGAAGAATTCTACCCTTAAATTCCTTAAAAATGATCTTGAATGCTCTCTAGATGATCTTGTGAAGTCTTGGAATTCTTAACTCTTGAATGCTTGACTTGATAACATGTAGAACTTATGAAATAATGGTTTTAAAGATCATTTATATAGGAAATCCATCCAATATCCCATGTATTAGATCCCAAAGGCCGACATACATGAAATTTGAACTTAAAACCCATTTTTTCCTGCTTAAAACCTTGAAAATAGGACAAATGGGACTCATTCATCATTTTTGGTGTATGAGTCCCACTTGGATGGGACTCATTCGCCCAAAGTGGTGAATGGGTCCCACAAGGCCCATTTTGATTGCTAAAGTGTCAGAAAGTGTGAAAATTAAGTTTATATGCTAATATTACCAGGTTTTTGATTGAAATATGCCTTGGGATGGATAATTACAGGGTCTTAGGGGCCTAGTAATGATGATATTAAGGTCATAAATGTAAGAGGTCCTAGAATCCAATGTAAAAGTGTGAATAAATACACCTTACAACACTAAATTAAGGAAAAATTGGGTCTATTTAGCTTAGAAGGGCCCTAAATCGCATGTGAATGTGTAAAACACATTACAACACTAGATTAGGTCCACCTTAGTTTACAAGCCTCTTAAATTTAATGTGAAGGTGTATATAAATACATTTTACAACATTAAATTAGGGCAGAGTTAGGTTTATATAGCTTAAACAATCCCTAGACCTAATGTGGATGTGTAAAACACATCACAACAGTAGATTAAGGTGACCTTAAGTTTATTTTAACATTGATTATTCCAGATATAAGCCTCTCAAAACAAGAAGATCAAACTCAAAGTAACTGGATTCCCAAAGAAGGAAATCAACCCATAAACCATATCATAAAATCCTCATAATGGAATAATAATATCAACTCATCTATGTAAGGATATAACAAATACCAAACTTCTCTCAAAATAAATCCTCTAGAACTATCCATGTATCCATAGCTCAAGATCCATATCTATGAAAGATAAGCATAAATCAAAATACACCTAAAAGGAACAATGGGTAATACCTCTCAAGTAAACCACTGAGGAGACCAAGAGTGGGGAATGAGAATGCTCCTCCAAGATATCCAATTCATCATGACTCATCCAAGAAAACTCTCCTCATAGGTACATGTTAGACTCACGTCCAACTAAGGTGTAGGCTCCTCAGACTTCCTATGAAAATCTCATCAAGAGTAACCATCTCAACATCTCTCTAACCACAAGAGAACTCCAAGCCTCACCTAAGTCTCCATGCATCCATGAGCACCTGTAACTGATCAATACATGTCAAACTCCAAATGTAACATAGCAAGTGGACATCATGAAGTAATCAAGCAAATGATCATGTACTCAATACAAAGAGAATCAAACAAGATCAATCTTAAAGCTCCAATCATAAATTAGGAACATAAACATGACAACATGATCTAACCATCTCCTCCTAGGAGATAAAATGCTCCAGAGGAACATAACATATGCACTAATTAGCATAACATGCATCTATATCTTACCAAAACCCTAATATGCACAAACATGAGTATACCATGACATAATAGCAATCATCCTATCAAACAAGGATAACATGTCAAAATACAAAGCATATACAATACCTCAACAAAAGACTCCATGAGTCTTCCAAGGCTCCAAGATGTCAATATCTCCAATCATCATGAAGATAACCATCCATCACTAAATGATAAATCCACATTATTGCCAAAGCTCCCACTGAACCGTGTAACAAAGCTCTCTAGGTATCATGGTACAACCAT
This sequence comes from Sequoia sempervirens, assembly GCA_007258455.2. NCBI lineage: Eukaryota > Viridiplantae > Streptophyta > Pinopsida > Cupressales > Cupressaceae > Sequoia > Sequoia sempervirens. The sequence goes on along the minus strand of VDFB02047273.1, from coordinate 66,045 downwards.
CCTCTAGATGAAGATCATTTATTGTCTACATACACAACTAAAATGCTAGTAACATCAATTGAAACTAAGCTATCCAAGCCAAGAAGATACAACCACTAGAAAACCATCAAGAATATATCCAACACCACCAATCCATCATTGTCAAAAGCTCCCACTAAAAAGTGTAACCAAGCTATCCATGATTTAAGTGATAAAACCATCATGATACAAATCCAAAAATTGAGTATCTAGGTACTATAAACATCATCCATCCTCTCATCTCAAAGCACACATACCAATGTAAAAATGACCACAAAAAAGGCCAACTAATAAAGTCTCCATCAACATTGAATCAAACTTGGTGGATATAGGCAATCCACATCTGAGTCACCTCACTATAATCAATAGGTTGTGCATACCTATCAATCACATAAATCATAGATCCAAACACTGAAACATGAAAACTCATCATCACATTAGTAAATTACAAATTAAGATATCAAAGAGAATAATTCTGTAGACCAAAAGACTCAAACACTCAATCGGCCTAAGATCTGATTTTCTAAACATGTCCACACCAAACTACCATAGTCAAGGAACCAAACAAGCATCTAGGAGATAAGAAACAACCTCCTAACCCCAAACCAAATCACCACCAAAAAACCAAAAACCTGATTATGTTGTGCCAATGTAAAAGTGTATGTACATAATCATGCCACCATAATCAACACCAATGTTGTATACTTGTACTCAACTATCACCCACATGAGAATCTAAGTCTCAAACCATGTCCAAACATGTCCACAAAACCAAATACAACCTGTGTACCTATCACCATCAAAGTCCAACTCTAAAAAACACATGTAAACTTGTACCAGAAAGCACAAAATCTAAAATCTAGTTGTACCATCATGAAAATCACATGAAAAATGTACTCCCTCAAGGTTCCACCTCTTGACTCATCTAGATACTCACACAATCACACCTCAAATATCAAGCACCCAAAAGTGTTCAAATAAGTACACAACTCTCTCTGCTCATCAAACTGGAAAACTATCATCACCACACTGAAGTAAACTGAACATGCTCTCCAACACCTATTTGAAATTAAAAAAAAACTAATTTTGTAGGCAAAATTTATGCTCAAAATTATGTAACAGAGAACATTATCCTTTTAGGCTCTAGAAATTGGTCAAAACATAAAAATAAGAAAACCAAACCTATACCACAACATAGTTCTCAGAAACAACTTTCCAACGAGTATAAGTAGTTGGAAATCCAACAATTTGGGTGAAAGTCATGCCCTTTAGAAGAAAACTTCTCTAATATGCCCTATAGGCTCAGTGGTGGTGCTCTAGTGGTTGGTTGACAGTTTGTTGGTGGCAGTGGTGCACCGATAGCCTAGCTAGGAAGAGGTGGCGTGTCGACTACCCAGTTGGGTGGTGCTACCATAGAAGGAGGTGGTCAAATTTTGAATTGTGGACCCAAAGTAAATTTAATTACAATTTAATTTTTAATTAAAAAAATTCTTTGACAAATTTAAAAATTATTTAAAAGTGGTTTAATTTGTTTAAAGCCCCATAGGGTTGGGGTTGTGGTCCTCATAGATTGAGGGCCGATAGATGTCAATTAGGGCTGATAGCCCCGTCCTGATGTTGTTGGTACCAACAATGTACAACTATGACTATCAATGGTCAGGGGTCTCTGGACCCCCCCACTATAATTTTTAAAAAAATTTAATTTCATATTTTTAATTTAAATTTATTTCCTAGGTTTTAATTTTTTTCAAAAGGCCGATGGATTTAAAAAGTATATATATATATTTATAAATTCAACCTCTATGACTATACGACTGAATAGGGGTAGGAGGCCAAAAATTTTGTATTTTTCCACAATGACCAAAATAGGTCAATTTTTTATATGAATCTTCATTTCTTGACCAATCTAGATCTAATGGTGAGGTGCATTTTTTCCTAGGGGGTCATCTGCAACACTTCCCCCACAAAACCCTCATTTGAAAACATTTTCCAAACACCAAATCTGCAAACAACCCATCATAACAACAAAACTAAAAGCCTCAAATCTATAATGAACAACCTAGAAAAAACCTCATATCTTGCCATGTATTTCATTCTCTCATGCAATAGTATAGATTCAAACTTAAACAAGATTTGCTTAACCTAGGGTTATCAAACCACAACCATGGCTCTGATACTAAATGAAAGGAAACTTGTAGCCATATAATGATAATTTCCACATAACCCAAAAGAGAAATCAATCCAAATAAGTACTTGGAATCCATATGCAAGAGAATAGACAACATACACATCAAAAGTTGACACAATATATACCCTAGGAGAATCCTCATAGAGGGAAAAATCCAACCTCCAAAAGAATCCATGCTCAGTGTATTATTCAAAAATAATCATTACAATACATCCTTAGAGCCTTCATGAACACCTTTGAAACATCAATCCTCTCCAATGCATCCTCCATATGTCCAAGTATGTAACCACACATCACATGTCATGCTTCACATATGTACTCTTCAAAAGAAGAATCAAAACCTAACAATCCAACCTTAGACAACTTCCTTTTGTTTGCTTTTATAGAAACAAGCTCACACAAAACCACCAAGTGGTATTACATAACACCATGTGACTAAAACCATGAGATTTCAAAACCATGAACCCACATTTAATATTGAGTACTTTATTAAATTACTTTCCCCAGTATTAAATAAATACATTTTTGCAACTTTTATGTAGCTTATATCCCAATATTACATACAACATTTAAAGTGACCCTAAGAATGTTAAATCCTAGTGATGCATGTACTTCTAGGTCCCCCTAGGTGTACCACACACATAATAAAAAATTAAACATTATGCAAGGTGTACAACACCTAATTCCTAATAGTAGGTTGGCTTAGAATAAGTGGATTTATGAATTGGATGGATGGATTAAAGAATTTTTTCTAGTGGCTGGAAATGAAAGATCAATGGATTAGGAGATTATCAATGATGGATAAGAATATGGATATGCTAAATGATTAATGATAATGGATAGAAAGGAAGATTGATGGGTTAATGGATTATAAAAAAATGGATAGGATGTTGGATAGGTTAAAGGATTAATGGATGGAAAGGAAGGATATGGCTCCAAGGACTATGCTGTGGAGGAAAGCATGCCCCTACTTTGCAAATGATTTTCTTAGGATATTGAACTAAAGGGATAATGTTACAATTTGGTTGTCATTGATGTCGAAAAGAGAGTTGCAGTTTGGTTGTTTGGTTGCCAAAGTCTCTAAGAAATACTATGCATTTCTCCATTGATGGTGTCTTGCTCCTACAATTTGGAAGATAGCTTCATGTTGTTTCAAGGCATTTGTGATGAAAGTTTCAATTCACTTGTGTTACCATAAATTTGTTTTTAAAAGTGATAGTTTGAGGACTGTGTTGTTCTCAGTGGTGTAAATATTGGCTTTGGATTTCTTCACATTTTTAGATTTGTCTGTATGGTTTAGAATATAAGTTCATGGTGATGTGAAGGTGTTATATCCAAGGTTTCATGTCAATACTCCTTCTGTAGAGAAAGTTAGAAGTGATAGATTGAAAGAAGTGTGTTGTCGAGTGATTGGTTTCAATGTATGTTGGCTTGCACCAACTTGTTGCTGCATGAAGTTATGAAAGGGATGTATAAGAGTGCTCTTGAATATCTTGTGATGATTTTTGTTGCTCCGCATGGTTTTGTTTGGCTTCTTTGAAATAGGTTGTGGTCCAAAATGAATGTTTTTTTGGGTTCTGCTTTTCCCTAGCCAACTAAGGTATGTTGGTGATGTGCACCACAAGTTCAAGTATGAGTGGAGTCTATGGAGTGTTTGAAAGTGATGTATGGGTCACACTAACTCATCTAGAAGAAGTGCAAAAAAAATTTTATCGTAAATGTATACCACCAATATTGTGAAGGTCGACATGCTACAAGTTTCATGTTTTCTACTTAAGGTTGACCTAATTTGAACTTGTGAAGCATGCAGATGATATTCATAGAAGACTGAAGTTGTGAAGAGTGTTTAGGACTAGGTTAAGCATGTGTTGGAATCTGCAAGGCATGTTCCTCTTCTTGGTGTTGTGTAGAGTCTATTGGGTCTTTGACTCTACATGTTTCATGTTGATTATTTTATCTTTGGATGACTTGCAAATGTAATTTTTTCTGTTGTAGGCTGATATGTGAATTGTAATCAATGCAATATCATGTATAAATTACAAACCTAGTTGATCTAGGTTGTGGGGTGTGTGTGACATGATGAAAATTGCATAAGTGACTGCAAGAGAGAGAAGTGCAAGTTCTTATCTGGTTTCATATTGAATATTATTTTATGACAGAAAGGAAGGGAAGAAGGTGATTAATTGTTTGTTGGAGGCAGTGAACCAAATGCAAAACTTCTTGAATGCTAAAAGAAGTGAACTAGTAAGCTGCAAAGAAGACATTTGAAGATATTTGTAGAAGTGACAAAGCATAATTACAATCATCAAAAGGAGAAGAGAAAAAGAAAAAAATCAATCATTGAAAGGATTGATCTAGATTTTTAGTTTTAGATAGTGGAAGGACTGTCATTCTATATTCTTTCCTAAGTTTGTACTAAGATCAAGGAGTTGTAGCTTCCTTGGGTTATAGCCCCAAAAAAAAGTCTATAAGGATTTGTGGCTTCCTTGGGAGTGACCCTAAAACCTCTTTTCATGGAGTAGTAGCTTCCTTGGGTTGTAACCCTGAAACAAAGTTGTAACTATTATTTATTTGTGAGGTTGGATTAGGATAGTAGCTCCTAGTAGCATTTCTCACTATGGTTTTTCCCTTGTGGGATTTTCCATGTAAATTTTGTGTCATCTATGTTCTTGTGTGTGTGTTGATCTTCTTTCCTATTTTGATTAAGTAGGTGAATGCTTAATTAGCTTTAGTAGTTAATAATTGGGATTAAAATTTGAAGTATACTGATTCACCCCCCCTCTTAGTATTCTAGTGTGTTCAATAGATAAAAGGTATGGCATATGTGATAACACGATGGATAGAGGATTTGCTCAAGAAGGATGGCTATATCAAGTGTTTCTTTGTAGTAACAGAAAAAGTATCCCTTTTCCTTACTTGATTTGGGAATAATTGTCATGAATTAACCTAATTTTTTGCCTAGGTTTAATGTTGCAATGTGTTGTAACACATTCACATTGATCTTGGGCCTCCTTTTAATAAAATGCACTTAATTTGTACCCTCTTTTAAGTGTTGTAATTTTTTGTAACACACTTTCACATCTATCTAGGGTCTCCTTAATTAATTGTGGTTAATTAGAGTTAACTAGCCCTTTAATTCAAATTTAAGCCTTGTTTATGACACCTCTCGAAGATCTATCCTGAAACCCATAATTCAAATTACATAACATTTAATTGGGCAAGCTTGAGGTCCTAGAAATTGGTGCTAGGAACCATTTTCCCTAGGTGGTGAATGGGTCCTCCCTCTATAGGACCCCCCTTTATCAACATATTTCACATGGGTTTTTGATGTTCTCTCATTCCCCGAAGGAAAGGTCCTAGAAAATAGTGCTAGGACCCATTCACCCTAGGTGGCAAATGGGTCCTCCCTTAATGGGGACCCCATTTTTGAATTTCATTATGGAAAGAATTTAATAATGTTTGTTTCCAGATCTGGTGTCGGCTTGGATTGTTTGAACTTCAGTGTTAATCTCTTAATTTAGTATAAATATGGGGTTAATTCACATTATTTCTCCTAGAAATTATATGTGACTTCATAAGATCAAGATCAAGAGCACTATAGAGCAATTCAAAGGAATTTCAAGGCATATTATCAAGAGCTTATTGCAACAATTCAAGATCATTTCATCATGGCAAGGGTTTAATGCATCCATGCATCTTATTGAGATAAGATAGTGAGTGTAGCATTGAAGATCTACTTACAAGCATTGTTATACATCTTATTCAAGGATCAAGATCTACATTCTTCATGGCCACTACATGTTAGATTGCAGATTTGCATTACAAGAAAGCATCCAAGGTATCAACATTACATCATTTCATGTTCATGCTTCAATTTCATTATTTCATCATTTGGTTTAATTACCTAAATGGGGTTTGACTTAGGCAAATGCATGTTCACTAACAATCAACAAGTTTTTCTTCCCTTGAATGTGTGTTTGTATATTTACAAGTCGAAGATCAAGTGGAGAAGAAGTTTGGAGTAAAATTGCTAAAGTTGTCAAGTTGCAAGATTGACCTTCATAGTGCAAGAACAAAGAATTGAAGCTCCAAAATTTATTACAAGTTTTTGGGAGCTAACAACTGGAAATCTAAGAGTGCAAAAATTGAAGAAAATAACCCATATCTCAGTATCAAAAACCCTAATAGGGACCCATTCACCACTAAAGGCGAATGAGTCCTTTGTGCCCTAAAAAGAGGCTTCTTGCAACAAGGTACACATCATTTTGAGCTCTAAAAACTCCCCTCATAGTTACTATAACAATTGGGGTTAGTTACTTATTGTTATTTGCATCTTTTGGCTCTCATAATTGTAGTGATTTTGGTGGAAAAATTTAGCATGGTTCCTCATCTAGATCCCAATCATTTTGGGGAACCCTATTTCCACACCATCATTATCAAAGCATAAGATCAAATTCCTTATCAAGATCAATGTTAAACATGGTTAATGTTGGGGGATGATATAAAGGAGAAATGGAGATGATGAATTAGGATGAAAATGAAGCTAAGATGAGAGTAGATGAGACAACTTGCTCCCAAGTGCAAAGTATGTAGATAATTAATTTACATATGACACATATTTTCCAAGTTTTCATCATGGTACTTATCGAAGGAACCATTAAAATGATTTTCACCATTGGATAAATTGTTTCTCTTTACTAATTTTTTAATTTTTTATTGATGTCACTAGTAGCTTGATACTCATAGTGTCTTCATAGTTCCTTGTTTATTTGAGATAGTTGATGTAGATGCATTTATCATAATAGGTCAATAATATCTTGCCTGAAGTAGTTGCTTTATCAAGATTAAAGCACTCTTGTACAATCCTTTTATATTGAAGTGGTCATCATTAAGAAAAAAGTCACCAAAATGAGAGAGATATGTGCTTCTCAATATGACCTCCAACATAAATAAAAAATTATCTTATTTCTTGCTTTCATAGTGTAAAGATTATGCTTTAACACCACATGTAATGAAACAATTTGAATAAAAGAAGACTATAATAGTAAATATACTACAAATATTTGAAAATAATAGGCCCCATCAAGGGGACAAACCCCCAAAAGTCTCCAATAAGAACATAATTCATAATATGATGATGATAAACTAACCACTAGCTCCTATATATACCTTATTCCTTGGATTCCATCTAAGTTGTCTCAAATACCTATATATAAGTACTAGGATGAATTAACTATCAAAATAAGACTACAGTAATGATCATATAACTTAATCAAAAGTTTAGGTAGTCACAAGTCGACTACTCATAACTCTATAATATTATGGGTGTTGTAGATCTGTCTTTTTAATATAGAATAATCTTTCTCTTACATGCATACAAATACATAACCTCAATAAAATATCCAAAAACATTGTTCATTTCAACTATATTTCATAATTAGATTCTTTTCATTTGAGCACTCAAATATACTTGAAGAACACACAAAAAACATTAGTTCATCTACATTATTATTTTAATGTTTATTTTTATGCATTTAGATTCATTTTAGTTATTCATTGTAAACATCATAACTAACAATAACAACAAAACAAACTCATATGACCTTTGCATTTAAGTTGAGGAACTCTAAACATAATTTACACATTCAAACCAATAAACACCTAGTTGTAAACATTGACACATTCAACAATCAAACATTAATAAACACACATACAACTTGAAACTCATCTACAAATCAAAGTTAATTGAAAATACACAAGCTAGGGCTTGAGAGGAACTTCTATTCATATTTTCTCCTTCTTGGTCATACTTGGTATATCACACCTATTTGTCCAAAAGTGAGAGAGGATTAGATGGAAGTTACTTTGAGGGAGTTGAGGATGAGTCACTAATTCTCATAGCCACCAAAGAAGAACAAGCTCGAGCCTTAGAATAAATCTAACATGAAAATGACCTATGATTAGCAATTGAGGTAGGTTGGATTTAAACAAAATCTTTGAATGAGAGATTGCTTGCTTGAATGCTCTCTTTGAATTTGTTTGACAAAACCTCAACAAACTTTGCCAAGAATCCAATGTCTCGTGAACAACAACAAATACCAATAACAATGTCATCATCCCTTGACCAAACATTCTCATTGTCTATAAAACTCTCTTTCCTTGTGAAGAGGGTGGTCCATCTAATTCCCCTACCTTTATACAAATTGTTTCCTTGTAAACAATAATAGTGTGTCCCCTGTTAGACTAATGTGAACTATGCATGCACTCATAAGAATGTAACCTAGGGACTTGAAAATGTAACTCCATTAGAGCACAATCTATTACCCAAGTTCGAGGAAGCCTTCTGCATTATTAGATATGAAAAGCCGTGTAAAAAGAAATGAAAGACATAAACCTCTACACGAGACGTGTCACACTAAAGGTAAAAGAGTACATCCTCAAGTCAGAAACTTTCACGACACTACGAAGGCGTAAAAGGTGGGGAATTCTTTGAATACAGACAAGAAACTGAAGGCCCACAGAATTTTTTATTTCAAGCTTTCCTTCTACGGCGGTAGGTAAAGAGGAGCACCTTTTACGGATGAAAATGAAAATTCACTGCTTTTGCCCCTCTACAATAAGTACATACGAAAACAAGAAAGAAAATTATGATATTGGTATCAGGATTCAACCGTGTAGTTTCGAATCAAACTCATTGACCCATGTTTCATGAGTAGTGGTTCAACAAGAACCCATCTCTCATGATATCGAATGGTCCACTTAGCACTCATTGCATCTAGGTGATGCTCACAGAGGTGAAGCACTGGTCCCGGGAGGTCACCCATCCCAGTACTGCTCCAGCTCAAATATTATTTTTATAGAAAGAAAATGTGTAGAACTACTTCAGACCACGTAATCCATTGTATTATTTTTATAATCTCAAGATAAGCTTTGTCGAGCTGCATCACAACCCACAGTAATGATCCTAAAAAACTCCTCACCACCAAATCGAAACTCACCTTCCAAAAAGCAGATCAAAACCAGATCGAAGTAGTCGACCGTCTAACCAAGGGGCGAAATATTCTCCATTAAGAGTATATACAAACAGGACAAAAAAGACAAGTTGATATAAACAAAACCAGGGAGATGTGGCACGATTGTGATCCGTCCGCCCAAATAATTCACCGCTGGTGGGCCAACATACGAAACGGCTCGGCCCTCACCCGCTTACGCCCGACCCGCCGTCCGCCCACAATATAAACCCACTCCCACTTCGGTGCTCAAAATACTAATGAACTGCGCGCTTTTCACCAAATGTGAGTAGGCTCCAACTCTGTGAAAACCCAGAGTTTGAAGATTTGGTTAGCTATGTCGTTCAGGAAGCTACTGGAGGTTAACCCGGCGTCTATTCCAGTGGACATATCGAAAGATATGATCCAACTGCGGTCGGAGGAAGGTTCTTTCGACCCAAATTTAATTGTAATCTTAGCGGCTCTGCTCTGTGCTCTGATCTGCGCCCTGGCCATCAACTACATCATCCGCTGGTCGTTTCACTTCAGCCGACTGTTTGTAGGCCGGACCACCCGGCGGGTCGAGGAACCCGGGACGCCCAGTGCCGCCGGGTCGACGGGTTTTGGAGTGGCGGATGACAAGGGTCTGAAGCGTTCGGACGTTCAGACATTGCCTACCATCATCTACTCGAAGCCGGCGGGTCGTGTGGAACTGGACTGCCCCATTTGTCTCTCGGACTTCGCGGATGGGGAAAAGATCCGGGTCTTGCCCGAATGCAACCATTCGTTTCATAGGCAGTGTATAGATCAATGGCTTCTGTCTCATTCCTCGTGCCCGACCTGCAGGCGGAGTCTCATGGACTTTGTTGCAGAGAAGAACACTGTGGCGTCCCTGCTCTGTAGTTACCAGCAGGGTCACGAATGTCCCCAGAATGGTAGCATTCGTATAATCATTCATCAGGCCAGAGCAGAAGAGTTTGAAGCTTCTTCAACGGAACAGATCCCTGAAACCCCAAGAGAATCTGTGGACAGAGTAGCTGAGAACCCTTCGGATCGGAATCCAGGATCTGACACTTCGTAGTGCTTATCCTGTGAGCTTGTAAAAGTGACATGGGTTCTTTTTGTGGGGCCTCCTTGAACACTTTCTTGGAATTGATGGAGCAACCCCTGGTGTTGGGTGTAACTAGTTCAGTTGTTTAGGAAATAATAGAGCGAGGAAAAAGTATGTACAGAATGAGGGTGTATATAATTTTTTCAAGAATATCTCCACCATGTATTTAACCTTTTCCTGAATATATGAGCTTTAGTCTCTCCATTGTTGTGTGAAATGCTAATGTTTTTGGGAATAGTAACTTTATTCAGAGATTTGTAAGTCGCCTTTTAGAAATCAGTGAAAAGTTGCTAAAAAGAATTGCAGCTGTTAATTTATATTAAAATAGAAGAAAAATACATTGTTTATTAGGAAAAAGCACTTAGTACTTGACATTTGAGTTGATTTTAGTAGCAGTGAGTGTAATGTAGATTGACTTTCATTACTAATAATTAATTACAGTGAATTCTTACCAAGAAGTTATATAAAGAAAGTAATAAATTATGTTATATCACATGGCTGCACCCAAAAAAAAATGATTTAATATATTGAACCTAATTTTTCTTTCCTTATATTTTAAAAGTTAAACCAAAAAATGTGTATGTGAAACCATATTTAATAAAGTGGGCTTCATAGTCCAAGTCTAAACATTGAACTTATTACTAAACCAATATAAAAACTTGAGTCATTTGAATCATTATGAGAGGTGCAAAGTTATTAGATCTTTTTCATAAATATGATTGATTGTAGGGCAATGGTCATTCTACTGAAAAGTAAATATATAACTAAATCATTTAAATTGTGTAGGGTTGTGTATTGTAGTGATATAATTTTTTTTGAGATCTATGGCTTTTAATTTCTTAATATTTATTTGTTGTCGATGGGGTTGTCATTTTTGAAAATTGGTAGGAATATTATGATAATTGGATGAGTAAAAAATCATCATGGGTCAAAAAACATCATAAAGCAGTAACATAGCACTAAAAAACATACTTTAGTAGTTTCATGTGACAAATCAAATGAGTTATCTACACAATCTAAATGAACGGTAATAATAAAAGTTGTAATAAATTGAATGTAATTTATGGATTACTTTCTTTATTGAAAACATCAAATTAATTTGGAGAAAATCAAATATTTCAAAGAGCCGCAACCAATTTTTTGATAAAATAGAGTAGGCGTCATTCTGACCAACCTAATTATGAGTAAAAAAAATATTTTTCATTATTTTTTTTTATATAAATAAAGCACACAAGTATACTTGACACACATTTTTACAAATTGTTTTGTAAATAAATAGTTGTGTATATATTTTTAATGTAATTTTTTGAAAATATTAAAAAATATTATTTTGACCTACCTAACTTGGTCAAAAAATATGATTATATTTTTATAAATTTGCAAGTGATGAAGCCTGGAGTGTGACACATCTTTTATATTGAAAAAGGTTACATGATTTGAAAGTTATGAACACGTTTCAATATGTATAAAGGTTTATCAAGAATTTATACAATGCATGTAGACAATAAATAATAATTATGTATTCAATTTGTAATGTTGAATATATTATATTTTTGAAATTAAAAGAGTTTCCCATACATATCTTTTTTGTTTTATTAACTTTAGATTAAAAAGAAGTCTATCAACTTTGAAGGTGAAGTCAAGCAAAGTCTATAATGATTTCCTAGCACATGATTTTGCATGGAAATAGTAAGTTTGGGACTCTTAAGAACAATTCAAATACAATCCCAAGTTAGTTTTTGGGGAAATGTAAGGAAAGCTCGGAAGCAAAAACACCTTCCAAATGAAAAATTCCCAAGAAAGAATTGTAGAAGATTTAATTTAATTTGTGTTACAGTCATTAAGATACACAACCATAGAACAAGAGAATAGACAATTTAAATAACACATAGAATTAAACACTAGTTTTACGTGGGAAAACCCTTACAGGAGAAAAACCCACACACCAAGTAAAGCCACTTTGCATTACGGTAAATAGATTACATACAAAGTTACATGCTCCACTTTTAGGTTTTAATTCGTAGAATCAATTCGACAACATTACACTCACTCTTCCTTTGAGAAAATGCCAACTCAATGTAATACCATTTGTCTCTCAATCATTACATTACAAACATCCCATTTTATATTCTTTAGGTCGACCTAATCTCTCCATGTCATAGTATCGATTGGCCAACCAATGAGCAATCTAATGTAGTTACATCATTATCAAGAAATACAACTATCAACTCCAGTTTGAAAACTTCGGTCCAATTATCACTAATTCACAACAACGATGTAGAATCAACAAATGAATCTGTGCCATGTGTTGACACATCACTTTTCCAATGCTATTGAACATCACACCATTCAGGTTCCACCAAGACGTTCTTCACAAGCTACCAGGTTACTCATTGCCACATTTGGGAGACATCATATCGTCTCCCTCCGATATAGCAAGTCCCTTCAATGAAGCCTTATTGGCTTGCCATATGTGATCACTAAGTTGAAGGTTTCCAAAACTACAAAACTCGCGACCGATTGTTCCAAAGTTCCAAACTTCTACGATCTTGCGATATTGCCACATCTATTAGACCATTGAGGAGACTTGAGGTAGAGTTCCATCGATAAGGCTGAGTCCCTTCGACATGCTCCATCGAGCCATCGAATAGACTTGGGATAGAGTCCCTTCGATGAAGTTGAGTCTCGTCGAGAAAGAACAAGACAAAGCTTCGGGCTATCAAGCAGACATAAAACAATGTCCTGGCAAGCTAACCACTTCCCGCCGATAAAACACAACAGTGAATAGATAACAATCATCGGACCATCGATGGGACTGTAAAAAAGGTCTCACCGATATAAAAGTGTCAGCCCAATAAAGGGGAAATCACAACTGTTATAGGTAATCAATTAAGCTATTAAATTTGAGGCACCTATTTCCAACATGCTCCCACTTGATGAAGGAATTACTGGTTTCTTTTAAACTCGAAGATTATTGAAATTCATAGGCCCCAAGGCCCATTGAGATGGAACACCACCTATACTTATTTGTGCTCACATGATTTGTTAATACATCAATGACATTCTATAGAGTATCCACTTTTTCAAGATTAACCTTTCCATCCTCCACCATATCACAAACGAAATGATACTGGACATCAATATGCTTTGTCCTGGCATGGAAAGTGGGATTTTTCGCCAAACAAATAGCACTCTGACTGTTACAACAAATAGTAATCTTCCCTACATTAAACCCAACATCAGAACACAAATGTCTAAGCCAAACTACTTCCTTACAGGCATGTGTTACTGCCATGTACTCCACCTTAGTAGTAGATAAAGTGACTACAACCTGTTGCTTGCACATCCAACTAACTACACCAATGAACAACATGAAGATGTATCCACTAGTTAATCTTCCGCTGCCAATGTCCCCTGCCCAATCAGAATCCACATACCCACAAATGCTAAGAGATCTCTGTGATCTAACTGGGTTTCCATGATAACATAAAGCATACTCTAAAGTACCCTTCAAATATCTGAAGACTCTTTTCACAACATCCCAATGTGGCCTTCCTAGATTAGCCATAAATTGACTAAGTACTCCCACTACTTGGGCAATGTCTGGCCTAGTACAAACCATTGCGTACATTAGACTGCAAATTGCACTTGCATAAGGAACTCTAGTCATTTCTTCCATCTCAATAGGAGACTTTAGACAATCTTCAACAGATCTAGCTATGTTCCCTGCAACACTAGAACAACTAATTGCTTGCAATATGTCATACTAAATCTCTCAAGGATAGAATTAATATATTTGCTCTAGTTGAGCCAAAGCTTTCTACTTCCCCTATCCCTTGTTATTTCCATACCTAAAATATACCTTTCTACACCTAAATTTTTCATTTCAAACTGTGTTGACAACTGATATTTTAAATCAGAAATCAAACCCTTACTATTCCCAACGAATAACATATCATCCACATATAGGGAAATAATAAGTAAACAATCATTTTTTAGTTTTTTAGTACACACAATGATCTGATTTTGACCTCACAAATCCAATGACAACACAAAAGTGTCAAACTTTTGGTACCACATTCTAGATGATTGCTTTAAATCGTATAGAGATTTCTTTAACTTGCAAACTAGACTTTCTTTACCTAAATTTTCAACGAAGTACTTAGGATGGGACATATAAATTTATTCTTCCAGGTCTCCATGAAGAAACACTTTATTCACATCCATCTACTCAATCTCTAAGTCATATGCAGCTGCAAGTGACAACATAAATTTGATAGATGCCAGCTTAGCTACAAGAGAAAATATTTCTCCATAATCAATTCCCTCCACTTGGGAAAAACCTTTCATGACCAACCGAGCTTTATACTTTTCCACATTACCATCCAAACCAATTTTCTTCTTAAATACCCATTTACAGCCAATAGGATTTTGACCTTCAAGCAAAGGTACCAAATCCCAGGTTTCATTCTTTTTCAATGATGCCATTTCCTCATTCATGGCTTCCAACTAGGAATTTGAATCAAAAATATTAATAGCCTCCTTTACAGTCCTAGGCTCACCAGTGCTAGTAATCAAAGCATAGGAACAACTTGAATCCAACAAGGAATAGCCATACCTTTCAGGTTTTTTCTTATCATGTGTATACCTCCTCACAGGCTAAGGCTAAGGTTGTGGTTCTTCTTCTTATTCAAAGCTCTTAGAGTTGCTAGAGATCTCCTTAGTTTCAGGAACAATTTGAATTCATAGTTCCTCTTTATTTGGTGTTAGAGTTTCAACTACATCATTCTTTTTTTCTTTTTCTTTTGTCTCTAACTGTAGATCAACTATAGAAGGTTCCAACTCATGAAAGATTACACTTTTTCTATATAACACCTTCTTAGTAACAAGATTCCAAAGCTTGTATCCTTTCATGTCAATGCCATAGCTAATGAAGATACATTTGACAACCTTATTCTCCAACTTAGATATTTTCTCATTCGACACATGCATATGCTTCACACCCAAAGACACAAATATATCTTAGAGAGGGCTTCTTACTAGACCACGCTTTCAAAGGTGTTTTGTCAACAAGAGTCGAACTAGGTGAATGATTAATCAAGTAACATGTTGTAGCCACGACTTCAGCCCATAACTTCTACTCCAGACCAGCACTACTCAACATAAATAGGAGGTATTTTTTCACAGCGTGTCAAATTATGATATTGCTATCAGGATTCAACTGTGTAGTTTCAGGTCAAACTCATTGACCCATGTTTCATGAGTAGTGGTTCACAAGAACCCATATCTCATGATAACAAATGGTCCACTTAGCACTCATTGCATCTAGGTGATGCTCACAGAGGTGAAGCACTAGTTCATCCCGGGAGGTCACCCATTCTGGTACTGCTTCAGCTCAAGCGCGCTTAACCAGGGAGTTTTCTCCAAGGTTAAGCCCACTTGAGTTGTTACCCCATTTGCAAAACCTTTAGCAAGTGTTGTGCCTTATGAACCATTCATAATAGATCCCCTTTAGCTCATCAATTGATAAGTAGGAGGTATTTTTCCACAGCGTGTCAAATTATGATATTGCTATCAGGATTCAACCGTGTAGTTTCGGTCAAACTCATTGACCCATGTTTCATGAGTAGTGGTTCACAAGAACCCATCTCTCATGATAATGAATGGTCCACTTAGCACTCATTGCATCTAGGTGATGCTCACAGAGGTGAAGCACGTCCGGGGAGGTCACCCATCCCAGTACTGCTCCAGCTCAAGCGCGCTTAACCAGGGAGTTTTCTCCAAGGTTAAGCCCGCTTGAGTTGTTACCCCATTTGCAAAACCTTCAGCAAGTGTTGTGCCTTATGAACCATTCATAATAGAGCCCCTTTAGCTCATCAATTGATAAGTAGGAGGTATTTTTCCACAGCGTGTCAAATTATGATATTGCTATCAGGATTCAACCGTGTAGTTTCGAGTCAAACTCATTGACCCATGTTTCATGAGTAGTGGTTCACAAGAACCCATCTCTCATGATAACGAATGGTCCACTTAGCACTCATTGCATCTAGGTGATGCTCACAGAGGTGAAGCACTGGTCCGTCCCGGGAGGTCACCCATCCCAATGCTTCACTCAAGCGCGCTTAACCAGGGAGTTTTCTCCAAGGTTAAACCCGCTTGAGTTGTTACCCCATTTGCAAAACCTTCAGCAAGTGTTGTGCCTTATGAACCATTCATAATAGAGCCCCTTTAGCTCATCAATTGATAAGTAGGAGGTATTTTTCCACAGCGTGTCAAATTATGATATTGCTATCAGGATTCAACCGTGTAGTTTCGGGTCAAACTCATTGACCCATGTTTCATGAGTAGTGGTTCACAAGAACCCATCTCTCATGATAACGAATGGTCCACTTAGCACTCATTGCATCTAGGTGATGCTCCGAGGTGAAGCACTGGTCCGTCCCGGGAGGTCACCCATCCAGGTACTGCTCCAGCTCAAGCGTGCTTAACCAGGGAGTTTTCTCCAAGTTAAGCCCGCTTGAGTTGTTACCCCATTTGCAAAACCTTCAGCAAGTGTTGTGCTTATGAACCATTCATTATAGAGGAGCTCATCAATTGATGCATTAGGAGGTATTTTTCCATGGTGTGTTAAATTGATATTGCTATCAGGATTCAATCAGTAGTTTCCTGTCAAACTCATTGACCCATCTTTCATGAGTAGTGGTTCACAAGAACCCACCTCTCATGATAATGAATGGTCCTCTTAGCACTCAATGCATCTAGGTGATGCTCACATAGGTGAAGCAATTAAAAGTCGGTCACCCATCCCGTCTTTGCTTCAACTCAAGCAGCTTAACAGGGGAGTTTTCTCAAGAGTTAAGCCCACTTGAGATGCTACCCCATTGCAAAACCTTCAACAAGTGTTGTGCCTTATGAACCATTCATAATAGAGCCCCAGCTCATCAATTGATAAAATTTAGGAAATTATTTTTCCAGTGTCAAATTATGATATTGCTATCAAGATTCAACCATGTAGTTTCGGGGTCAAACTCATTGACCCATGTTTCATAAGTGAGTGGTTCACAAGAGCCATCTCATGATAGCGAATGGTCCACTTAGCACTCATTGCATCTAGGTGATGCTCCTTAGAGGTGGCTTAAGATCAGGAGGGTCACCCATCCCGTGCCCTTGACTCAGCCTTTAACCCGAGTTTTCTCCAAGGTTAAGCCCACTTGAGTTGTTACCCCATTTGCAAAACCTTCAGCAAGTGTTGTGCCTTATGAACCATTCATAATAGAGCCCCTTTAGCTCATCAATTGATAAGTAGGAGGTATTTTTCCACAGCGTGTCAAATTATGATATTGCTATCAGGATTCAACCGTGTAGTTTTAGGTCAAACTCATTGACCCATGTTTCATGAGTAGTGGTTCACAAGAACCCATCTCTCATGATAACGAATGGTCCACTTAGCACTCATTGCATCTAGGTGATGCTCACAGAGGTGAAGCACTGGTCCGTCCCGGGAGGTCACCCATCCCGTACTGCCCAGCTCAAGCGCGCTTAACCAGGGAGTTTTCTCCAAGGTTAAGCCCACTTGAGTTGTTACCCCATTTGCAAAACCTTCAGCAAGTGTTGTGCCTTATAAACCATTCATAATAGAGCCCCTTTAGCTCATCAATTGATAAGTAGGAGGTATTTTTCACAGCGTGTCAAATTATGATATTGCTATCGGGATTAACTGTGTAGTTTAGGTCAAACTCATTGACCCATGTTTCATGAGTAGTGGTTCACAAGAACCCATCTCTCATGATATCGAATGGTCCACTTAAGATTTCAGAGTGATGCAGGAGTAATCGGGTCCTCAAGGGGTCACCCATCTACGCTTCAAGTTCTTCAGGGAGTTTTTTCAAGGTTAAGCCTCCAGTTGTTACCCCATTTGCAAAACCTTCACAAGGTTGTGTGGGTTTCGCCATGAGAGAGGTTGTCATAAACAACATGGTCATGCCTCGCACACGATTAAATGATAGAAAACTCAAATGGACCAACAAAATACCTCCTACTTGATTAAAGGGCTCTATTATGAATGGTTCATAAGGCACAACACTTGCTGTGCAAATAACAACTCAAGTGGGCTTAACCTGAGCTCCCGGAAAGCGTGCTTAAGTCCGAGATGGTGATGGGGATGGACCAGTGCTTCACCTATATGAGCATGAGATGAATGTTAATCTTCTTGTGAACCACTACTCATGAAACATGGGTCAATGAGTTTGACCTGAAACTACACGGTTGAATCCTGATAGCAATATCATACTACTCAACATACTTCTCACTCTTTCCATTAGCATCTTGTTCAACCTTTCAACAACTCCATTTTTCTATGAAGTGTAAGGTGTAGTTTTATGCCTTTTAATCCTATGGTATTTGCAATACCTTTCAAAATCTGCAAAATAAAATTCACCACCGTTATCTGTCCTTAAGCATTTAATTTTCCTTCCATTCTGATTTTCTACGAAGTTTTTAAACTCTTTAAACTGATTGAACACTTATGATTTACTTTTAAGAAAATACACAAATTACCTTCTCGAATAATCATCAATAAAAGAAACATAATATTTAGACTTTGATAATGAAGGAACATTCACTAGACCAAATACATCAAAGTGAACATAATCCAGTATGCCAGAAGATCTATGAGGACTAGAGTAAAATGAAACACAGTGTTCCTTTTTGTAAATGCAATGTTCACAAAAATCGAACTCAAGGTTACAATCATCAAGCCCTTCTACCAGGTTTTTATTTTTCAAGGCTTTTAAGCCTTTTTCTCCTGTGTGACTGAGTCTATGATTCCATAGCATGGTTTTCTCTATTGGGAGTTTCACCTCCAAAGAGTTTACACCCAAAGGGACATTTTTCTCCTTCCCTACATGAGTAGCTTTGCTTGACTTTACAAAGACTCTATTACATTGAACAAGACATGTATCTAGCTTGTACAGAGCACCTATGCATGCACCCTTAGCTAGCACCATTGAACCTATATTCATTTTACAACCTCCACTCGAGAAAGAAACTTGCACACCAACATCATTCAACTTACTAACAAAAAGAAAATTATGAGCCAAAACCAGGTATGTGCATTACACCATCAATTCCTTTGATTCTTCCATTAGGAAATTGGATTCTAACTCTTCCATGACCAAAAATTTCAAGAGATGAATCACTTTCCAGGTACACCTTTCCACCATCATACTTTTCATACTTCGTGAACCAATCTCTATGAGATGTCATGTGAAAAGATGCTCCTGAGTCAATCAGACAAACATCATCTAATGCCTGAGTTGCTAAGGCTACAATGAAGGCATTTGCATCACTCTAAGAAGAATCATTATTAGAAGACTTCTTCTTCTTCTTCCCCTCTTTACAATCCTTCTAGATATGACCAGTCTGCCCACAATTCCAACATTTCACCTTGGACTTCTTGCCTGGAGACTTTGATCTCCCTTTAGATTTAGATTTAGACTTCTTGTATTTCTTCTTTCCTCTCTCCTTTGATCTACCCTGATGAGGTAAAAATAACCTCATCAATATAATGGAATAAATATTTAACCTCACATCTTTCAGCCATCCTTACCCTGCCAATTAATTGTCTTTAGGATAAGTGATTGCTTTCTTTTTGTGAAAAGGAGTACAATCTTTATTTCTTGAAATTAGTTGAAATAAGCTAACCCGCACTAAATTAATGGTTTAGTTTTTTAGCATTGCATAGGTCAATTACCACAATCATTTATCATGCCAATCAAAGAGATTCAATGCAAACTTCAACACCATTGAAGAAAAGAACTGAAGAATGGGTGCCAGAACTTTAGGAGCATACAAGATGGACCGAGGTTTTGTAGTTTCTATTATTTTTAGTTTTGAAGACTTTATGGCTTGTGTCAAGCCCTTTAATGTTTCATGTCATGGGATTTAAAGTCTGTTAGTTGTTGACAATTAGTTTGACTTTACCAACTAAAATGTAGAATTTTGTTAGCTGCTCTTATATAAATACGTAACTGTTGAAAATGATGATATACAAAAGAATATGAATAAAATGAGTTTTTCCCATCACCTTTGGAGTTATTGAGTAATGTGAATGGATTTATTTTGAATAAAGTAATTTTGGAGTTACTAGTGTATGTGACCTGAGCTAGGCATAGGAGCACCCAAGAGCTAGCCACTCGAGGGATTGTAGATTAGATAGATAAGTATTTTACTTTTAATTATGTTACTTTCATTTGGTAAATGATAGTTGGAATTGAATTTTATTTTCATGTGTGTAATTCTATCAAGATTAACCTTGCAGGTTCTAGTTGAGTCTATAATCTTTAAGTTCTAGTGTCTGAAGTTCCATAGAACCTTCTTTCAGTTGTTTTAGATTGTTAACTCATTTTCTATTAATTGTTAAGATTGTTATTTTTTGTTAGATCAATGTTTCCTAGTTTATTTACAAGCTTTTCTTCTTCATCAATTTACACGTTTCTTAGTTTAATCATTTCCATGCTTTCTAGTTTAATCATTATGCTTTTTAGGTTCATAATTTTTTGTTTTCTAGTCTAGTTATTTCCAATTCTAGATAAATTATTTCCTACTTTCTAAGTTTAGTGGCCTCTTAGTTTAGAGTTTAGTTCAGCTGTCCAACATTTAGGAAACCTGAGAGAGATAGTCAAGATGTCTTCTATTGCATACAACCTTCAAACACTACCCAGTTAATATATTAATGTATTTATCAACTAAAGTGTTAGGACCTAACGACATCTTATCACTTTTGGCACCATTGTTGGGGACCTCTTATTTTTCTAGTGTTAGTAGGAGATACCTTGAATACCTCTTTTAGGAACAAAAACAGTCCTGTGGCTTCATTTTTTGCATGGTTAGGAAACGATCCCCCCATGGAAGATTCATAACAAAAAACCCCCAATCGATGTACCAACCACAAGTAGGGAGGAAGGGAACTCATATCAAGAACTTATTGAGGAATTGACCGAGCAGGGTCAACTTGAGACCTTCCCACATACCCTAGAAAGAGAACATGTAGTTGTATAGGAACGTATTCCTTTGCAAACTCCAAAGCTTCAATCAACTAAGATATTTTTTTAAGAGGACCACATTCCCTTCAACATCATGGGTGATCGTAGAAATGCCGCTAACAGTAACCCTCCACCACCATGCACATTCACTTATCCTATTGCTATTGATGTAGATGTCGATGCAACCATGAAAAATATCTCACTAGCCTTCTTGCCAACCTTTTGAGGTTTGTCTAATGAAGAACCTGACTAGTTTCTATTTGAGTTTAAAGTCTTTTATCAGACATATGACTACAAGAGTGATAACCAAAAACTAAAGCTTTTTCCCTCTACTCTGAAAGACTCAACCATGCATTGGTTTATGGGATTAGCTTCTTAGTTGATAAACTCCTAGGATGAAATGGAGTCTACCTCTTTGGAGAAATACCAAAGCTACTATAGGATTAGTGATAGGAAATAACTGCTCAAAATAAGGAAAAATGAGGATGAAAGTCTAGAGGATTACCTAGACAGGTGTATCTTCTTATCCAAGCAATGTGGTGGAGAAGTCATAAGTCTTGATATTCTGAAGACCCTATTCCTTAAGGGTCTCAATGACGAAGCTCGAAGGAGCTTAGATTTAATGGGAAAATGAGACGTGTCCCAACTGGTGCTCGATGATATTACTGAATTATATTGGAATTTCTCTCGTACTCGAGGAGGCATATGAAAGTATACCTTCTTTAAAGGTTCCAATGAAATAGGAAAACTATGTGAAGAGATAGACAACCTCAAGACTAATATTATTGTTCAGTTAAACACCACGTTAGATGGCATATAGGCTAAAATGTGAAATCCTGAGACTTTGTCCATTTACTGCCCCAGGTGCTGAAACAAACATTTGCTAAGTGAATGTCCTTTGGACAAAGTTGACAAAATTGATATTGGTCAAGTTTGTGACAAGAGTCACCCCACTGATTAGTGTAAGCTTATGAATGCCATCAAGAATTCCAAGATAAGAACATCCTCGGTTGAGGAAGAAATCAACGTTGTAAATCAAAGAACTGGAGGGAATTTTTCCTATGGCCAGAATTGAAACCCTAACTAGAATAAAAATTAGTGGGCAATACCTTGGCCTCAGGCACCACCTCTAGTACTACCTAATTGGGGAACTTGTCTTGGGAGACCACCTGAATGGGAAAATAAATCTTGGGGCAACTCTTAGTGGCCTAACTAGCCTCAACAATAATGGTACCCTTAGAATCCTATTCCTCAATGGAATCGACCTCAACATTAGTTTTATACTGGTCCTAGAAGGATGACTACTCAACAACAAAATCTTTTACCACCTCCCCATAAGACTGAACAAAATGAACAAGTTAACGAACCACAACTTCCGGTGCAACATGTTCTGAACCCAAAGAACAATCGCTTGAATACTCTAGTGTATTCCACAGAATAGGACAATGTCACTAGACTTAATGCAATATACTATGGAAACTTGCAATTGAGGTCTGGGAAAACTCTTTCGCAACCAACTATTGAAGAAATTCTAGATGAACCTATTAAGCATTCTGCTAAGACAACTACAACAACGCCCACATTCATAGAACAAGCCCCAGAAGCTACTCAAAACAAACCTGACCCGCCATCTTCAGCTAGAGCTTTCAACCTACCTTAGGAGGAGGGGGGTCATTCTCGAACTAATTCTTTAAAGGATTCCACTCCTAAAGAAAAAACTAAAGCTCTTTTTATGAAGCATTTGAAACCAACCACCATGAAAGATACTCCAGAAATGACCACATCTAACAAAACTACGTTGATACAAGAAATTAAATAGTTGTAGATTGAAGTCCCTTGGCTAAAAACGATTAAGGAGATCCCTGAGTTTAACCAAATGATCAAACAATTGTGTATCAAAACTCTAGGGAGGAAACCAAAATGAATAAATACTATCCACATAGATGGTTATCTAGCTGACTTGTTGGATGGAATGACCACTGCTTCCAAATATGACAATCCAGGTAGTCCACTTATAATAGTAATAGTTAATGAGGTAGCAATACCTAATGCTTTGGTAGACCTTGGAGCAGCCATAAATGTAATGACTGTTGACATGATGGAAAAGTTGGGACTTACTAATTTATGGCCCACAACTACAGTCTTGCAGATGGAAAATAAATCCATAGCTATTCCTAAGGGCATCATTGAAAATGTTCTTGTTAAGGTGGATGGATGGGAATATCTAGTAGATTTTCAAATAATTGAGTCCCTTACACCTAAAGACAGTTATCCAATAATTCTCGGAAGACCATGGCTAGCTACTATTGCAGCCAAAATTGACAGCAAAAAGGGAGGAATGACCATTTCACATGGTCTTAATAGCAAACATTTATTTTTGTATCCTCTTGCCAAGCCTGCCAAAAACAATAAAGTATGGGTTGATGAACCAAAAAGTCCCAATGAATAGGAAAATTTGGCTACATTGGCCATGGTAGTCATCAAACAACATGGTGAAGAATTAGAGGATGAATTGGAAAACAACGCAGAAAATATTCCTATGGATTTGAGTAGTGAGGAGATGACAAACATAGAAGAGATTCCAAGACACCCAATCAACATAGATCACACAAAATTTGATAATGCCATTTTCATGGGATTACCTTGTCCTTTGACAAACTTAGTTCCAAAAATGCACCATTTCTTTGCAAACGTTGCCAGGATTTATAAAACCATACCTCATAGCTGTCATCTTAGCACCTTGACAATGCCCATGTATACTATCACATCCAACCATCAGAGAGTTAAAACCATTATGTTGCTACCAATAAAAAGTTTGAACATTAATAGTTGGTTGACTAAGTCAAAAGAACACAAATTGTTTGACACCCTGGTGAATATATCTAAAGCTTTCACTTGGGACTATACAAATATGAGAGGAATACACCCAAGTGTGTGTACTCACCATATCTATATCGAGGATGTTCTACCTGTTTCCCAACCACAATGGAGACTCAATCCTACCTTGAAAGATATCATTAAAACCGAAATTGAGAAACTCCTACAAGTGGGGTTTATTTATCTGATTTTTGCTAGCAAATGGGTGTCACCTTTGGTTGTGGTTCCAAAGAAAAATTGAAAGTGGAGAGTGTGTGTAGACTATAGAGAACATAACAAAGCAACACACAAATTATTTTCCTCTAACATTTGTAGACTAGGTGCTGGATAATTGGCTGGGAGGAAATATTTTTCATTTATGGATGGATTTAGTGGTTACAACTAGATACAGGTAGCAATAGAAGACTAGGATAAGATGACTTTTACTTGCCTTTGGGGGGAATTTTCATATTGGGTTCTTCCTTTTTGGCTATGTAATGCCCCTACAACATTCCAGAGAGTTATCCTGACTATATTTGCTGAGTTGGTGAATGAGTATGTGGAAGTTTATATGGAAAACTTCACTGTATATGGTTCAACCTTTGATGAGGCTCTCAAAAATCTAGATAAGGTGTTGAAGCGATATGAGGATCATCATTTGTCCCTAAGCCATGAGAAATGTCTGATAATGGTAGAACACAGAATAGTGTTGGGACACCATATTTCAGTTGAAGGGATTAAGGTTGATCTTAAGAAAATCGAAGTAATACAACTTGAGACCCCAAAAACCTAGACCGATGACAAAAGTTTCTTAAGGCATGCTAGATACTATTGAAGATTCATATAAAACTTCAGCAAGATCGTGGCCTCTATGTTTTCCCTTCTTTAGAAGAATGTAGAGTTCATCTGGACACCTCAGTGTTAATCAAAATTTCAAATCATCAAGGAAAACTAAGTGTCGTGGACCTAATTGGAACCTTCCATTCCATATTTATGTTGATGGATCCAATGACGCCATTGGAGTGGTATTAGGACAAGAAGATGAGAATGGGGGAAAATATGCCATATGTTTCATTAGTAAGAATTTGACTCCAACAGAAAGGAATTATACCACAACAGAGAAGGAATTATTTGTTGTAGTTCACGCAATTAAGAAATTTTGACATTATATCATAGGATACAAAGTCACAGTGTACATAGATCACTCAGCTATCAAGTACCTTATGAATAAACCTATAGTAAATGCAAAGATAATTAGGTGGTTTCTTCTTCTCTAGGAATTTAACGTAACAATTATTGACAAATCAGGGAAGTCTAATGTAGTTGTAGATTTCTTATCCTGAATTAAACATGATGGTGATTGTGCTTCAGTACAAGATGAGTTCCTAGATGAAAATATGTTCGCCATCTCTACTAAAACTCCTTGGTTTGCCGATATTGCAAACTACTTGGCCACTGCAGAAGTACCACCTCATTTTTCATCAAAATAGAATAAATGCCTTGTTAGAGAAAGTTCCCCCTTCAAATGGATTAATGGGATCCTATTTTGATGTGGACTTGATATGGTTCTATGATATTGTGTTAGGGAAGATGAGACCTATAGTATCCTTAGAGCCTATCATGATGATCCTTCTAGAGGGCATTATTCTGCTAATAAGATAACCCACAATATTTTGGGAGTAGGATACTACTAGCATTCTATGCATAAGGATATCAATAAATATGTTCACAGATGTGATGAATTTCAAAGGGTAGGAAGACCAACTACATCTAATGAAATGCTCTTGAAGCCTTAGGTAGTCCTTGAACCATTTGAAAAATGGGGATTGGATTTTATCGGCCCTATAGACCCTCCTTCACAAGGAAAAGAGTACATTTTGGTCTGTACCGACTACCTGACTAAGTGGGAATAAGTGCAAGCCCTACGAGTTTCTAGGGAGGAACAAGTATTTGATTTCCTTTATAACAAAATTTTCCTCAAATTCGGAGCTCCTAGGACAATCGTCACAGATCAGGGTCCATAGTATATGTCTAAAGTTCTATTAGCCTTCATAGATCATTTCCAGGTGAGCCACAAGAAGTCCTCACCCTACCACCCTCAAGTGAATGGATAGGTCAAAGTCACTAGAATAGGGAATTAGAAAACATTTTAACAAAAAAAGTTTCATCAAGAAGGAAAGACTGGACTAAAAAACTACCTGAAGCCGTTTGGGTTTATAACACCACATGGAAATCAACTATTGGGTATAATCCATACAAGTTAGTTTTTGGGAGGAAACCTCTCTTTCCTATTGAATTTGAACTCTAAACCCTCAATACAACCATGGAGTTGGGTATAGATCTTAAACAAGCCCAGATAGAGAGAGTTTTACAACTTAGTGAATTGGATGAACTCTATTTGGATGACATCCATCAAACTGAACTGGTGCAACAACAACACAAGGTCTAACATGATAAGCATATCAAGGAGAGAGAATTTCATAATGGGGATTGGGCACTATTGTTTGATTCCAGATACAAGGATCACCAGGGAAAACTCAAAACGCATTGGCTCAGACCATATGAAATTTCTGAGGTATTCACAAATGGTTCGGTTTAGTTGAAACCCATTGATGGTGATACTCAAACTCTCTTAGTTAATGGACACCGATTATGCATCCACCATAAGCCTATTAATAAAGAGAAATTTACAAAAATGGTAGATATGCAGGGAGAAAACCAGTGCATTGACTCTGCTACGACAAAGTCAATATAGTTTTTCCCATCATAAATAAACATCAAAAAAAGAAGAAGGGAGAGAGCATGTGTATGAATTTACTTTATTTCAGAATGTTTCTTTCAAATTATTCATCAACTTCATCATTTGGATTTGGCTAAATGTTGTCTATATTTTGAAGGACTTCATTTTTCAATAAACATAAATTATGATGCACCCTATTGCGGTGTTCTGGAACTTGTTGGCTCGGTTGTTGCGATGATTCAAAACTTGTTGGCTCGGTTGCTGCTATGCTCTGGAACTTGTACAACTGACTTGTGTTGTTCCTCATTCTGATCCTACATTTTGATGCATCACTCAATGATGCTTCAGGAATTCAAAGGCCAAAATGACACATGCTTCTTCCTTCTTTTGGATGCATCTTCCAGCAATGCTCCAAAATTTTGTTGTTTCTTCTTTTGGCTGCATCTTCTAGCAATGCTCTAGAATTTTGCTATTTCTTCTTCTGGCTGCATCTTCCAACAATGCTATGGAATTATGTTGTTTCTTCCTTTTGGCGGTATCTTTCGGCGATGCTCTAGAACTCATTCGGTTGCTGCTCCAGTTACATCTTTCGATGATGCTCCAAAAATTTTTGGTTGCTGCTCTGGCTACATCTTTCAACGATGCTCTAGAATATTCAATTTTTTTGCCACGTTCTGATGACATCTGTCAATGATGTTCCAAAAATTTTTCTTCTTCCACTCTAGCTACATTTTTTGACAATGCCCTAGATTTTTGTAAACTCTTTCCTTTTTCAGTATTTTGATTTTTCCTAAGTTCTACACATGCCCATCATTCAAATTTTGTTACCACCTTGAGATCCACTCCCTAATTGTCATTTCTCCATATCATATCAAATATTTTCATAATAAATGAAATTATTATGACAACCCTTTTTTCATAATAATTTTTGCCATCATTTAAACTGTCCCATCCATGTCATAAAATTTATCTGTTGACACCCTCGCCAAATTATGTAACTATCCTATTATGTTAGCAAAAGGTGCATACAATTTTCTTTACTTTAGGTTAGTAATTATTTTGAATAAAGATTAATTAATTGGCATGAACCATCCTCTCTCTCAATCTTGAAAATTGTGCCATCGTATGATTGCTTGAATTACAACAATGGTTGTGTAATTCCCCATGTAGAATTGTCGTGTTTACTCAGTAAGGACTCAAGTAAGGTAGTTAATGCCTTTTCCATTGGTTATATCAGAACAATGTTCCTTTTCATCTACAATTCAGTTGATTGAAACAAGGAGAGCATTAGAGAATTTCCATAGAATTTAGTAGAGTAGTAAGGGAAGATAAAATGGGAGGAGCCAAGGAAAAGTCTAAACTAGCCTCAATAAATTAATTGTTGGCATTGAGTAATGTTGTAGGTCTATTTCAAAAAGTGGGGTGGCTTGAATTTATGAAGTTTGAGGGATATACCGAGCAACTGGTAAGAGAATTTGTAGATAATTTTGCAGATAGACAAACTATGGTGCATGGCAAGCATTTCCAAGTAAGTCCAAAAATTATTGCTC
The DNA here is from genome assembly GCA_007258455.2 of Sequoia sempervirens. NCBI lineage: Eukaryota > Viridiplantae > Streptophyta > Pinopsida > Cupressales > Cupressaceae > Sequoia > Sequoia sempervirens. The sequence continues at coordinate 37,552 of VDFB02047273.1, read as the reverse complement.
ATCTCTCTAGTCTTGAAAATAGAGGCATTAATTTGAATGAAACTACCAATATTACCTATCAAAGAATGGTAGAATCGTTTCATAGGGAGGGGGTGCCTCAACCTATAATCACCATAAGTACTAGGGGAAAAAACAAAGGTTTTCATAGAATGTCTAACCCAGAACCCTGGAGAATTGTCGTAGCTTGGATAATAAAATATTTTACTTGTGAGAGACAAATAACCATGGTAGTAGGACCCCCTTTACGTCTACTAATTCATTTGTGCCATGGCACTAAAGACCCTTCTCTTAGGGTTAATTTACCAACATTTTTGTGTCATTTAGTCACCACCATGATGGAAAAATATAAATTTGGGGAAGGGCCACTCAAACACTATGACCTTATACAATTAATATGCAAGTACCATTTTCGTAAAAAGGCAGAAAATAAGTGGTAGAAAATTTTGCAAAAAATTGAAAAATTGGAGTCTGAAAGACCTCTTAAGGAGGGCGAGTCATCTAAACAAAGAGAATAATCTTTAGAATAACCCTCCTCTGAAGGCTTATATGAAGCTTGCAGAAGGATGGAAAAATGATAGGTGGCAATTTTTTGAGATATCAAAAGGACACATGCTTATTTCTCATTGATCCTAGCAATTATTATACAAAATAAGGATTCTAAAGCATATAAGTTAGATGCCACATGGAACAATATAGGGACATTCTTCCATTCCATAAGCCCCTTCTAGTGGTTAGAGTCTGAGATTGTGAAAGCATGGAAAGCCACCACATGGCCAAAGGTGATTGTTGCTTTACTTTCTCTATTGACAATGTGTCTTTTGTTGAGCTATAATGAAAATTCCACATTGAGCAATTTGATTGGCTAATGATCTTTTCAATGTATATCAAATATATTCAAATTAGTAGCCGCCATCAAATCTTTTCTTTTTTGCTCAATGATCAATGACTCACGTTCAAACTCAACAAACATGTAGTTATGTGCTCTGGTTCATGTGAGATGAGAGTAATTATAGAAAATATGGATTTCATATGAGTCATAAATGATTTTTCCTCCATAAAATCTACAATCCTATCAATTGAACTATTCACATTATATTCTAAGCATCTAGCAAGAGGAATTTGTAGCATTTGAAAGCAATCCACAACAATTAGGGTTTTTGAAAGAGAAAAAAAAGGTATATTTGTGACCAAGAAACTCACTCAATTTATCGTCATAAGGTTTACAATTATATCAAATTGAGTACTAGAGTCAAAATTAGTCTAGGGTACATAATTTAAGCTTGAATTGTTTTAAAATTACCCTAGTTACTACTTGGAATTTTCAAAAGACCCTAGTACTTATCGCTTAAAACCCTACTTTCTAAATTGAACCAAAACCATGAGTCTACCAAGAAGCCAACCCTCCTCTTTAGCTCTAAAAAGAACCATAGATGAGAACTTAATCACAAAATTACTAGCATCGTCCTCAAAGAAAATTAAGGTTCATGGCCCTGATGCTATGGATAGGTTGGTATATGATGCATGTGAATGCAAAGATGCAAAAATTTCCATGGGTGGCTAACAATTTTTTTATCATTGGTATGAAAAGAGGAATTCCAAGGTTCCAAATTTCTAATGTTTGAACTTGTGACTTGGGGAAATTGATAGTGTCCAATGTCTTTATAAATGTGGATTTTCTCAAGGATATGGCAGTGAGTTATGATGAAAATATAAGGGAAATTAGGGTTGTAGGTAGTGGTATTTTGGTTAATATTGATAAAATCTCTATTTTTGAACTATTCAAATTAAACCTAGATACATATAAGGAAATTGACTTTGACACTTTCAAGCAAATTTATTAACAAGATAGAATCAGTTTTAGAGCTTTCTAGCTACCTAAGCACAGGGCCAAGGGTTTTGATAGAAATTCTATCAGAATCCCTCCTAATGAGATTGAGCTATTCAAGTTGGATACTTTTGATGACTAATTTATTAGAACCTATTATGCTTTGTTCCAAGTATTGGAGGGTGATAAAAAAGATAAGATTCCAATTCACCTCATGTATATGGCACTTGATATCCAAAATCTTATACTTAATGATGAATTTTACTATGCAACTTATGTTGTAAATGTCATTCATAGGAAACTACTGGAGATTAAGAGGAGCAACAAGATGATCAAATTTAGATGGTACTCCTTATTGTGCCATATGTTCTTATTTTTAGGAAAAGGGGAATGAAAGATTATATTATAGATTCATGATGATATTTGTCAAGGAAATTTTATCTCATTCCAATGTTGGACACATGTACATGTGATAGAAATTTTGAAGAGGAAAGTTTTCTCATTTTTCAAAATTATTTTGCAAGGAAGATTCTATCTCTCTTGAGGGTTGTAGAGGTTAGGTTACAAGAGGAGATTATAGAATTTTTAAGACTGATGGAGAGGAGGCCTAAGTTAGGGATATAACATAATTGGAGTGATTTATATTTTCATTCAGATTTCACAGTGGTAATGCTATATGGATGCCCTACTAGGCCTCACACCTTGCCAAGATATGTGCCTCTCAAAATTGTATTTCTAGAGATTATATGGCAATTATGTGAGACTAACAAGTTTCACCTAGGTTGAAAAAAGAAATAATCTTTCTTCCCCTACATTACAATAGTTGTTGAATTCATCATGAACATAGAAGGGTTAGATAAGCTATACCCTATATTGAAAAATTATAAAATGGCTCAAGAGATTACAAGAAATTTTGACCTTGAGGGATTTATTCATCAGCTGAGGACAATCATTAAAAGGTCATAGTATTTCAACCAAGTGTATTTCAACGAAGATGTCATCAAAATTTGTGAAGATGAAAAAGAGGTAAATGAAATCAAAGTCAACTGGACCTCTTTTAGGAAAGATGAGTAAGAAAAATAAAAGAAGATTTAAAATTATTAGGGTGCTTATACTGAAATAACCAACCCAATTGCAAGGATCAAAATGATCCTGCAAAACATAGACAAAATAATTGGAAAATACCTTGCTTTATAAGAGATACCTTCTTATCCTCCTTCCATTGAACTGTTTGTCTATTGTTTTAAGAGATATCCCAAGGGGGTCTTAATAAGGGATCCAACCCATAAATATCCCCCTCATGCACTAGCTCCATCTTCCCCTCCTCAAACACAATTGCCATGATATCCACAACAAACACCCCTATCTCCTCTAGATGTAGTTGTTCTTGATTCACCTCCAAGGGAGTAGACCCCCCCCAAAAAAGGATTGATCAACCACAATTGGTCGATTATCCTATTGATCCTGAGGAGGATGATGGTATTGAGGTCACTAATGAGGAAATAAATAGAGAAATATGTTCCCCCTAGAGGAATCAAGAAGTAAGGTTTCCATAAAATAGGCTAGGAGTAAACATTATTGGGGGAAGGGACAACACAAATGACATTAGAGATATGGCCTGCTAGAGATTCATGGAGAATAGTGAATTTGTAAGAACTCAAAATTTTTCTAAATTTTTTTTGAGGGCCAAGAGAGATAAATATCTTGCAAGGCTAGAGAATGAGAAGGCCAATGTTCCTTAGGAATCTAGTATGAGGAAGTTTCAAAGAATTTTCTTGCAGAAATGAGGGTTAGTGTTTGAAACATAGCCCTAGAAGAAGGAAGAAGAATGGTAAGAGAAAGTGGGGTTTTTCTTCTTCCCAAATGGGATATAGCTTCAACTATTAAATTAGATACAATAAGGAGGTAAGATCAAGAGGCTTTCTCCTCTGAGTATCAAGTTGCAGCAGTGCTATTAGGATCAAGGTTCAACCCTAAATGGGAAACCCTTGCTATTTGGGCCCTTGGATACAATACTGATAAGCCTCTTGTTTGTATAACCAGATCTAAATTTAAAGCTCATGTCTTGGTGATAAAGACAATTTTTGAGACTTCTGCTATTGAGGCTACCACATTGGTAGTTTACATTGCAAATTTTAGAAAAGCCATGTTGGAACACAACTATCTACTAAGAGGGGGTGAATTAGTAGATCAATAAAAATAGTTCATTAATACTTTAAAACCAAGATAAAAGTATATGAAGAGAGATAAACATACACACATGCACACATAACACCAAATGTATGTGGAAAACCCAATATGGGAAAAAACCATGATGAGAATAGATGCTAAAATCTACTGTCCTAATCCAGCCTCACAATAGAACCTCACTGGTTACAAAGTTTAATGGCACTAACCCTAAGGAGACACCAATCCCTTGATTTAAGAGCACCAAATATAAGGAAGCACCTACTTCCTAGTCTGATCACCAACTCAACTTTCTGATGGCACCAACCAATCAAAATTACAATAGAGATATGGAGCTACAACTCCTAATTACAAAGTGTTTCAATTGAATCCAATTCTGTGTTACATTCGTAATCCACAACTACTTAATCTTCACTTTGCTTCTTTACAAGAATTTTATATTTGTTGTTGCTAACTTTGTAACTCATTTCTCTCTCTTCTCTTCTCCCCTTTCTCTGCTCTGTTACACCACCTCTTATTCTGAATGCATATCCTAGATGATATTCTCTGCAATTTAGTCTAGGTTTCCTTCATACAAAATTCTTTTTCGGAACCATACTAAAACTCTTTTCTAGTCGACTCCTCTCATCTTTGCTTCACTGAAAATCCTACTTTTCTCAAGCCATACACCATTCACACATCACCTCTGTGATTTACTATTTTTTGCATACTACAAACCCTAGATCAAATATGCATTAAATGACCTATTTATGTGATTGATTTGCTATAAGATATTCTAGCCATCTATACTTTTATGACACCAACAAATAATCTCAATTTCTAATCAAAATTTATAACATGAACGGTTATAGCAATAAGTTTCATTCACTGTGCTATCTTCCACTGTTTGATTGTGAGTTCCACCACCTAATCATTACAAAATAAAATGTTTGAATGTTGGTTGTCGATCTTCTATTTCACGCCATGATCTGATGATTATCATTTAACCTCCTCCTCTTTAAAACGCAACTATTAGATGAGACTTCCTTAAAATTAGCACTGTCAATCTATATCACATAATATATGCCTAACACATTTTAGCTTCATTCATGAAAAATGATAATTATGAATCATATAAACCTTGCACTACAATCAACTGTTGACATGTAGCTACCCAGTCCTTATCACATAGCACAATATACCTATGCATTCATGAAAACAAAAACGTGATGCAAAGAACATCTGTGATAAAACCTCAACTATTGGATAAATAGAACTTAGACCGCTGATCTTCTAAAATAACATATCATACATCACAAATTACTCAAAGTAAAGTAATTTAAAAAACACGATATAGAGAGCTAGTAACCATCATTATCTAGTTAATGGAAAAATAGAAACAATATGAAAGCCATGACTAGAAAATTTAGGGTTTTTTCTAAGAAACCATAAAATGGAAAAGAGAAAAGAAAATTCATTTATGAGCTAATCTCTTGTCGCTTAAACTTGTGGACCACACTTCTGTAATGTGCTCAAAAAACCCATATTAGATCTCCCATTTGTTTTTCTTTGCAAACCTCCAAAAACAATCTTTATAAAAGCATGGCAACATTTCATGACAACATTGAAACTTTTAATGTAATATTCCAATGACATCAGATGCCAACCTTTGACATCAATGGAAACTTAATGCCAACAATCTCACCCTTTCTCATTGATGGAAAAACAAAATTTTGTGCACTCAAAATGAAAACAAAGTGCTTTGCACTCAAAATGCATACTCTATTGTAACTATTCTCCAAACCTTGATAGCTCTACTATTGGCTTCTGACAACCTTTCTCCTCCTTTTCTAAACAAAGAGCATTGGGAATAATTTTCTCCAACCTAAAATCATAGATCATTAATTTTATCCCAGACAATTTTCAATATTCCTCCCCCTTTGACATCAATGGAAAAGGGACTTTTACTTTTCTCCCCCTTTGTTCAAACTATTCTCCCCCTTTATCAAATAAAGGAGTTTTTCCAAGAATCTGCAACCATCAAGTCATTAGAAATTTGTAAGACCAATCATACCTAACTTGACTTCTCTCATTCTTCCAGGGATGTATAAATCTTCTTGTGAAGCCCCCTAAACTCATGCCCTATCACCAAGAATTAGTGATGTGATGCAGGAACAACCACTCCCAATTTTTGTCTCAAATACTCAAATTTCTCTTTGGGAAGAGGTTTGGTGAATATGTATGCAAATTGATCCTTGGTTGACACATAATTCATGGTGACTTCTTGATCTACTACCTTTTCTCTAAAAAATTGATACTTAATTGAGATATGCTTAGTCCTAGAGTGCATCACTAGATTCTTTGATAAGTTTATAACACTTGAATTATCACAAAGAATAGATATAGGTTATTCATACTCTACCTTGATGTATTTGAGTGTTTGCTTCATCCATAACACTTGAGTGCAACATGCCACTACTATCACATAATTTTCTTTAGCTATTGAAAGAGTACTTGGCTCTTGCTTCTTTCTCAACCATGAAACAAGCTTGTTTCCAAGGAATAATGCACCACCACTTATTCTTCTTCTGTCATCCACACTTCCTACCCAATCGACATCTGTATATGTTGTCAAAGTGAAATATTTACCTTTGGGATACCACAACCCATAGTCAATAGTACTCTTGATATATCTAAATATTCTTTTCATTGCATTGACATGAGAATCTTTAGGAAAATCTTGAAATATTTCAACCATACACATTGCTTACATGATATTCAACCTTGATGTAGTTAGATATAACAAGCTACCAATAATTACTCTATACATGGTCTAACTTGCATCAAGGGAGTCATCTATCTTGCTCAACTTGTGTCTAGTTACCATGGGGGTACCAATTGGTTTGTTGTCTTCCATTCCAAATTTCTTGATCATTCCCTTAGCATACTTGGTTTAAGATATAAATATCCCTTCACTAGTTTGTGCTATTTGTAGACCAAGGAAGAAAGAGAGTTCTTCAAGAATTGACATCTCAAATTCATTTTGCATTTGGAAAAAAACTATTTACACATTCTGTTATTGTTGATACAAAAATGATGTCATCTACATAGACAACAATAATTATCATATTCTCACCTTCTGATTTGAACTATAGATTTGTTGTCTGTTCATCCTTTCTTGAATCCTTATTTTTGAAATTATTGGTCTAATCTTGAATACCATGCTCTGGTGCTTGTTTTAGACCATACAATACATTCTTTAGCCTACAAACATAATCTTCTTCTTTTGATAGCTGAAAACCTTTAGGTTATTCTATGCAAACTTCTTCTAGGTTCCTATTTAAGAAAAAATACTTGACATCCATTTGATAGAATTTGAATTTCTTATAAATATAGAATGCTAGGAATATTCTTATGGCTTCCAATCTAACAACTGGTGCAAATTTTTCTTCAAAATTTATTCCCTCAACTTATGCATACCCTTTGTACACCAATATTTCCTTATTCCTTACAACAACTCCATCCTCATTGAGCTTATTTCTGAAGACCCACTTAGTACCTATCACATTCTTTCTTGGGGGTCTTGGAACTAATTCCCAAGTTTTATTCTTTTCAATTTGGCTTAGTTCTTCTTCCATTGCTTTTATCCAACTCTCATCGTTACTAGCTTCAACATAGCTCTTGGGATCTATTTGAAACATGAGAGAAAAAATTACTTTTTTATTCTTTGCAACTCTTCTCCTTTTCTAAACTCCATCTATATTTCCAATAAATTTTTCTATAGGATGATCTTTTTGAATATATCTAGCAGGTGACTTCTCATTCTATTCTTTAGGATCTTCATCAATAACTTCTTCTTTAGACTTTAATTCAACTTCATACACTTCTGTGTCAGGTTTAACATGCTTCAAATCTTCATCAACCTTGACATTGATATGCTCTATAATTATGTGCAACCCTTTTCTATAGCATTTTTAGGCTTTTCTTTGGGTGGAATATCCAAGAACTATTCCTTCATCACATCTTGAGTCAAAGATTCCCAAGTTATCTTCTTCTCTCTTGATGTAGCATTTTCTACCAAGCACTTTGAAGGGTTTCTTTTCACTATTTACCCTTAATTGTACTCTATTTAGGGTATATTCTCTCCACTAATCATCAAGTAACTTGACCTCATTTATCATTATCCTAGCCATTTCTTTGATTTTTTTGTTCTTTCTCTCGACCACTCCATTCCACTATGGAGTCCTTGCTATAGAGTATTTCCTTTTGATTCCATGCTTCTCACAATATTCAATGAACTCATTTGATGTGAATTCTCCAACTTCGTTAGATCTTAAGCATTTGATCCTTTTGCCAATCTCCTTCTCAACCATAGCTCTAAAGATTTTGAATCTTTCAAATGTCTATGACATCCTTCAAAAAGGTTACCCATGTCATTCATGAGTACTAATCTATCAGTAACATGGAGTACCTTTCACCTTTTAGTCCCTTTCTCCTTGTGGGGCCACAAAGATCAGTATGTACCAATTCCAAGAGATTTGTAGTTGCATACTCTTTTGTTTGAAATATGACCCTTGTTTGCTTTCCTTGCTGACACTGCTTGCAAGTGGTGTTTGAATTTTTTTTTTATCTTAGGAATGTTCCTTACAAGTCCTTTTTGTTGGTGTAATTAATTATTTAATTACACTTGCATAAGTTTACTTAGGTAATATTTTAATTCCTAGGTTAATAGTTGTCATCCTTATCTTGTTAAGCTATCTTGTTGCTCAAGATAAGATTAGGGTTGTGCATGCTTTCCTTTTTAAGCAAGCCTCATCTCTTGTAATTATTGAATCCTGAATAATATTATTTGCACATCTTCATGCAAAGCTCTTGCTTTTTCTGTTTTTCTCTTCTATGGAAGGTTTTTCTAGTTTGCATGTCTGATCTTGGTTTCTAACATGGTATCAAAGCCTTGATATTTAGCCCCTTCTCATAGTTTTGGAAAAATTCAGTGCAGAGTAGTTCAGGGTCCCTTGAGGGTTTCATGCCTAAAGCCTATTTCTGGCTATGGCTGCAAGATCTTCTTGAGTTTGTCTCCCTATTGGGTTCTCTTGCATGGTCACTTTCAAAGCACATTGGAGGAAATATGAGCTCATTTTTGAGTCTAGGGCTGTTGAAAAAGTCAGGATCCACTTTTGTTTCACCTAAATTCGACATTTTATGGAAAAGTTATGAGGGTTTGAATATTTTCCAGATCTAGGAGTTGCGAAGCTTCTGGTGCATTTTCAAGTAGATCAGACCTCCCCATTAGATCCAGAGCATTTGAGAGATGAAAATAGACATATACTATGCCCTATTTCAGCGTTGGCTATTCGTGAGGAAATTTTTTTTTACCCAGCATGTTGTACGGCTCGCTAGGTATAGGGTACAATTTATCTATTTTGCAGAAAAAAAATATTTCAAAATATTTTCTGCATATTTGTTTTCATTAGGCTATTAAATTTCATTCGATGACATTTTTATTTAAAATTGGGGTTTTATTTTTTAAAAATCTATGGCCTGCAAATTTTGGTACCATCGTACCATTGTCTGCATCATTGAAGACTTGCCAACCCCACTCACATCCCTCGTCGCTGGCATATTCTTCCTTCTGGTCAGTTTATTCCACCTCAGACGTTCTTATTCTTGCTAGCCACCATTATTTTTCCAGCGCCATCCTCTTTTATCCCACTAGTTAGCTCCCATCACCACTGACTAAGCTCAGTCTGCTAGCGCCCAAGTCCCCCGCCTGGTCACATTGAAGTCTAGGGCTATCGTAAAGGGTGGAGCCATGTGGAACAGCGCCACTACTCTTGCCACCATTGCACCGCCTGCCCACTGCCCACTTGGTGGTGGGATTTTATTTTCAAAAAAATTTCCCCCTGGTCATATGGTGGACTAGGGGCTAGAGCAAAAGGTGCCAAGTTTTTGCACCCATTTAGCCTGCCCATACCCTGAATTGCCATTTTATAGCCCTTTTTTTTTCATTTGTCATAACTTTTGATCCTAGCAGCAAATGTTTTGAGACGAGATATCGCCGGAAAGCTAGCAAGCCCAATTTTCTAATGGAGTAGTTTTTTTTTGAGATATTTTTTTGTTTGGTGGGATTTTTTTCATGTTGAATTCAGATGTTCATATTTCACTTCAAAGGGCATAACTTTTGAGTTGGTGATCCTTTTTTTCCATTCTTAAAGCATCAGAAAGCTGATTTTGTCCTCTACACAGATATGAAATCAATTTCAATTTTCTATTTATGCATGTGTTTGAATTTTCTCCTTTTGTAATCATTGGGTATTGTAATAAATGAACTGATATAAAGTTCCATTAGAGGGGTTTCTTGCATAATAATCTGATTAGAGTGTAGTTTCACTTTGATCTCATCTTGTTATTGATGACAAATCACATGGGTTGTATCTTGTTTCTTAGTTTCTTTTGGCCACATCTTTCTCATAGCTTAACACATATGAGATTCACATCGATTCACACTTCAGATTGAGAACCTGTGGTTATTGGTCCGCATTGGTTTAGATCCATCTCAATTTGAGGGCCATGATTTTATGGTTAATGTTCTAGAATATTTATGGTACTTGTTCCCATGGAAGAGTTTTAGTCTCAGTTTGGATTTGACATCGAGATACACAGCTTCTAGATTCTTTCATCATATCATTCCCTCTTATGGGGGGAATCATTTTATCTACTATTGCTTCATAGATTCCAAGGTTGTTCCAGTTTGTGAGTTTTCCAATGTTTCGTGGCATCGAGACTACTGTTGCATTATTATGATTCTACTTGAGTCCTTTAGTGAATCTTATTTGGTTTCTTGTAAATAGAAGTATCTTTCCTTGCTTTCTGGATTCAGGTTCCAGTGTTACTCCACAGTGTTCTTTGAGTGCTTCTTTAGAGCAGGTCATCTCATTGTAGGGGGTTTTTTTTCCACTGGGTTTTTTTTCTCTACCTCATTCATTGCATTTGTAAATGGGTACCTAATCAGGCCTTTATTGTTGAGACCCATCCTTTGCATCTTTTTATCATTTGCATAATAATTTTCTTCTCACTAAGTTGCACTTATGGGGGGGTGTTGGTGTAATTAATTTTTTAATTACACTTGTGTAAGTTTACTTAGGTAATATTTTAATTCCTAGGTTAATAGTTGTCATCCTTATCTTGTTGAGCTATCTTGTTGCTCAAGATAAGATTAGGGTTATGCATGCTTTCCTTTTTAAGCAATCCTCATCTCTTGTAATTATTGAATTCTTGAATAATATTATTTTCACATCTTCATGCAAAGCTCTTGCTTTTTCTATTTTTCTCTTTTGTGGAAGGTTTTTCTAGTTTGCATGTCTGATCTTGGTTTCTAACACTTTTGAGCTTAATTTATCCAAATTATCAAAATTTACATGGCTTATTCTCCTATGCCACAACCAACTTTCATCAACCTATCCTATCAAACAAATTTGACCATTCACTTCACTGAGATTATAAAGGTTGCTTTCATTCCTTTTCCCTTTAGTAACAAGTCTTCCTAATTTCCTTATCTTACATCCTTCTGCATTAGATGTAACTTTGTAACCATTGTCACACATCTGGCTAACACTTACCAGATTGTGCATCAATCCTCAACATAAAGGAAATCACATGTAGGCAATCTTCCATTTATGCTTAGATTCCTTTACCATAAACCTTTATAGTAATGTTATCTCCCAAACTCACAAATCCTTCTTTGTATTTTTTTAGTTTGATGAAATTGCTCTTATCACTAGATGTGTAAACAACCACTATCTATCACCCACAAATTCTTCTTTTTGGCATGAGGTGTAATTTGTGCAATCATTTATTGTGCTGAATTTTTTTTTTCTTTCCACACCTTCTTGGGCTTCCATTCTATCTTATCCTTCTCCTTTCCAAGGACTTGCGATCCTTTGTTTGCACTAAGAGGCATGCTCTTTTTTTAATTCTATACTTTTGGTTTTATAAAGTTTTCTCTACATTGCTTAGCCATGCGACCAAAATTATTACAGTTGTAGCATATCACATTTATGTTTACCAAAGGATCAAATAGATTTATACTTACAAATTTTGTTCTCCTTTTATGTACAACTATACATTCACTATCCCTATGACGAAATTGATTACATGTATAGTTGTAACTATATAAAAATGAAGAGTACTTGGTCATAACATTTCTTTGTTTAGGATGAGGAGGTCTTCTTTGCTTTGGATTCTTCAAATATCTCACCCTTATGAAACCATATGCATTAGCTTCCTTTGAGTTCTACTTCTTTTTTAGGTTTTCAGAGACTAATTGATTATTCTTCTTGCCTTCTACAAGATTCTTTTCTCCTTCTACTTCATCTAAACATTACTTTTGTTTGATTTTTCATCTTCAAAGGCATTCTTCTTGGAATCCTTAGTGCAAGATTTCTCATTCTTTGTAATTGACTTTTCCTCTGCTTTGAATTTGCCATATAAGTTTGCAAATGCATTGGTAGTAGGACTCTTTCCTTTTTCAAAACCCATACCAAATTTTTCTTTTGAAGGCTTTGGTGAGTTAATCAACTCATCAAGTATTTCAAAGCCTCCCTCCAGATTAAAACCTTTGTCTATCTATTCTTTATCCTTTTCAAGCTCTTTTCTCAAGGCCACTATTTGTGCTTCCAACTTTATGCATTCATTAGATTTAGATTGTAGTTCAGACTCAAGACTACATCTTCTATTCAGTTAGCTTCTTCAAATTGAGTCTTCAAGTTGACCACCATTTGATCAGATTCCTCAAGAATTTTAGATAGCTTTTCAATCTCCTTTTGTACAAGTTTCCTTTTGTTTTTTGTTCTCCTTTCTCAAGCTATCAATCTTATCTAGAGCACAAATGAGCTCACTCTCTAGATCAAATTTTCCTTCTTCCTCATTAGAAGCTTCAAATTCTCCATTTTCTTGATCTTCCATGAATAGGAATCCATTTACCTCAACCATAAAGGCACAATCATGGTCATCATCTGAGCTATCACTGACATTAGATGAATCACTTTATTCTTGTATATACAAACTATTCTTCTTCTTTGAGAAGTTCTTGTTGGGGAAGTAGGGTTTCTTATTTATTGTCCTCTTCTTTCTTAGAGTTATCCTTTTCATTATAGGGGAATTTAGCAGCAAAATGTCCTATCTTACCATAGTTAAAGTATTTAAAGGGTAACTTACGTTTGTATTTTCTAGAGTCTCTTCTCAATCTTCTAACAAATTTAGCTTCTTATTCATCGAACTCCTCAAATTCAGATTCAAGTTCTTCTACCTTTTCCTTTTTGGTTTCTTTGAAATTAGCTTATCTCTTGCATATATATGCATCTCCCATTCTCATCGCATAAGCAATAAAGGTGTCATGCAACTCATCAATAGTGAGTTTGTCTAGATCTCTTGCTTCCTCTATTGTAAATTTTTTAGAATCATAACTAGGTGTCAAGGATCTTAGGACCTTCTTGACAATAACATATTCTTGTATAGCAGTGAATTTTCACCCCTTACGAAAATTCCCCTTTTACACATCCTCACCTTAGAAAACCAAATCTGAAGGAAAAATTCCACATCAGCAAGTTTCCTTCCTTCCACATGGAATTTTTCTGAGGTTTTGGTAAGAGAAGATTTGTTAGGGATGTGCACACAACATGTAGATGACCGCATGGTGCACTTATGTCCCCAACAGATTCCTGTGTCCGAAGTTGGCAAAGGCATTACACTTTCGATTGGGGTCAATTTGTAACGTCCCTCTTCGACTAACCAACCCTGAAAACAACAAATTCTTCCTTCCCCTTAAAATTCAGTCATTCTCACTAAGAATTCAACTCATCTTTTTTCCATCTCTCTAGCAACCTCTTCACAAATTCTAGCATTCTCTTCACTCTCAAGCAACATTTCAACACTCTATCAACTCCACAAAGAAACTGCGAAGCAAGTCATTGCAACGTGGGCTTGAGGTTTTGTGAGACCTCCCTTCATAGAAATTGAGGTTGTGGTGATTGTTCAAGCCTTCTTTCTTGTCCATTGGCTAGTGAGCTCTTGGTGGAGGTGGTAAAGTTTCACTCCTCTCCTTTGTGATTTGGTTGAGTAGATCTTTACTATTTTGTAGTGTTATTTTCATTCCTTCCTTCTATTGACGTGTGTCTTGGCACAACAACATGCAAACATAATATTGCTACTCCGCTTCTCCTAAAAGAGAAAGAAAACACTTGGATGTCTTAGCTCCCAAGGTCTTTGTAGTTGGTTCTCAACTGTGTTGATGTTACTCAGTGGTCAATGCAATAGTAATATTCAAGGGGCCTACTAGTGTTGAGCTTTTGGATTGTTCTGGGGTTAAACATAAACTTAAACCTACTCTAACCAAGGGTTTTTAAATAAACAGAAAAAAAGATAGATCAGGGCTTTGGGACAGAAAAGAATGAAACTTCATCCAAATTAACCAGACCTATTACCTTTCAAGGAATTCCTAACTAAAACTACAGAACAAAATTAACTTGTGACTAACACATAGTTCCATTCATTCATAGTGCTGGTTTGAATAGAAGATTGCATATCACCATTTAAATGAAACATAAAATCAAACTTCATTCCTTGAAAGCTTACTAAATCAGATGATTAATTCAAGATGAATACCATTCTGAAACACAATCTAAAGTAGATTAAAATATGGTTGCTTCTACTATCAGTGAAATAGATAAGCAACATTTACAAATTTGGCACAATCACCAGTGTACAAAAAATATGTAGCTCCAAATTGTTTCCATTTACACTAAGAAAACTAAAAGATACATTAGTCCATTCTGAATCTAACTCCTAACTACCAGTTCTACTCCTACTTTCTAATTCTACCAGGTCTAAAACTTTCTCTAACACTAGAAGTTCTCTATCTAGAAGTTCTCTACAAGTTCTAACCTTTACAAAGAGGCAAGAATGCCTTATATACAAAATGCATAAAAAAGAATGCACTGTCCCCCTGCATTAGGGTTTACAAAATATCTGCTTCTAGGAGAGTCAGCTCTCAGATCTTTTTGAGAAGAGTTAATGTTTTATTCAATGTGAAGCCCTGTTGTCCATGTTGATGACGGCTTGACCTCGGGAAGAACCCTTAGATCTTTTGTAGCTGCAAAATTAACTCATCTATCTGCATGTCCATACTCGAACTCCTTTTGAAATCTTCCTTGAATGCTACAAAATATCACCATTAATATTGATCTATCTCTGATAGTGGTCACTACAACTATCCCTGTGAGTCATGGTTACTCCCTTCTTTCTGCCTTCTTTGTGTTCTAGACCTCTCTACATGCTGACCATCCTATGGAAGCATCATCAGGCCTCCCTGTAGATCTAAACCTCACCACCTGAGTTGATTCATTCGTTCATGATCTCATAATGAGTCCATCTTGCTTGCATTCTATCGGTCTCCTTCAAGGTGGTAGTCAATCGATCAATGGGTTATTCATTTAGCCTTTTCTCTGATTGGTTGGGCATACACCACATGAGCTCCTTAGGCGGTCAAAGGTAGTCCAAATGACATCGCATGTTGGTGAGACACCACCAGTGTCTCCCCGATGCGATCTCATCCTTTAGCAGTTATCGACATGACATGGGTCAGTTGGGGAGACATTTCAGCGAGCTGTAGAAGTCATATCAAGCTCACAAAACCTATCGGTAAGACCACATTCTCTCAGCAGGACCACATGGAAAAGTCCTTCTCTCGGAAAGCACATTTTGTATCGGCAAGACCATCGCTAGTCAATGGGACCTCATAGCGATGTCTTCTTTTTCTCCCCGAACTTATTTTGTCGACAAGAGTCATAGCGATGCTAGAATCCTTGGGCGAGCTCATCTTTGATGTCGGGGAGACTATAATGTTTCGGGGAGACCTTTCCCCAAACTCCTTTCTTCTTACCAAGCCCATTTCCTTTCGATGTGACTTTCTTTCTTTGCCAAGACTTTATGGCAAAGGCATGACCCTTTTGCCGAGCTCCATTTCTTTCGATGGGGTCCCCTTTTTGTCGGCAGGACATCACATAGTTGGGGAGACCTTATGGTGATAATGTCTGTCTCCCCGAACTCATTTCCTTTCGGTGAGACCTTGTCTCCTTGGCATGACATCACACCAAATCCCCTTTATCCTCTGGCGAGCTTTGGACTTATTATTTCAGCGAGACCTTTTCACCTTCGATGAGACCTTTCAGTGAAGGCTATGCCTCTCAGTAAGAGCCTATCGGGCCAAACTTTCTTTCGGCAATAGCCCGCTTGATCGGTGAGACATCGTACTGAATCCCCTTTTGCTTTCACAGAGACAGTCCAGAGTTGCCCAAACATTTCACCGAATTCTCTTTATTCTCACTGGGCTCACTTTGTTTCGGTAAGACTCCTCACTGTTGGCCAGATGTTATGCCGAGGGCACATCATATTGGCGAGCTTAGATTTCTTTCAGCAGGACATAAAGATCTCACTGAAACCTCTTGGTGATGGAATCCACTTTTGTCGATGCCTTCATTTCATGTCAGTGAGACCACCCCACATCGAGGAGACCTTTCCCCAAGCCCTTCATGTCATACTGAAGACTGACCCTTTAGCAAGACCTATTCATTTCGTCCAGACGTCCTACCAAAGGAAAAATTATCGCCAAGCTCAGACCTTTGATGGGACCATCTTCTGTCAACAAGACCTATGGCGATATCTCCTTCGTGTCACCAACACTCTAGCACGTCGGCCAGACTTCATACTGAAGGTGAACCACTCTCCCCAAAAACAAACCCTCTTCAGCGTGACTTCCTTCTTTTGGCCAAACATTATGCCAAAGGGATCATCCTTTGGTGATCCTTTCATTTCGGGGAGACCTTTCTATAGTCATGCCGACATGGGTTCTTTTGTTTCACATGTGTCACCCTAACAATTTCGTTCTCTCCCCAATGAAGCAATATATCAGTAGGACATTTTGGTTCAACAAGATTGCAAGACCTCATATCGATACACCCCCTCTTTATGCTTTGTCGGCGAGACCTGACGCATTCTCCGAGACTTCTCTCCAAAGAAAAGTCTCTCACCGAAATGAATATCTTTATTGTTGGTCAGTGAGACATGAAGCTTTCGGCAAGACCATACACCAAAGAAGGCAACTCATGTCAAAGTGCTAACTCGCTCCGCGCTATTCGGTGAGACTTCATGAACTCGTCGAGACTTCTTGGCGAAGAGAAAACCTCTTGCTGATATATGGATCCTTTTACTGCTGGTCGGTGATCAATGTCTTGCCGATAGGCAACACAGACACATACCAACAGAATGCACTGGTAGTCGGCAAGACATCTACAAGGTCTTGCTGAATTTCTTCTTCAAGGAAAATTATGAACAACTGGACTAAGGAATGCATTTCAACTGAGCTCCCTCGGAAAATATCATCATGGGTGTGATTTAATCCTGCAAAATAGAGTCCCCATTAGTCATCAGAAGGACATAAGATATATTATCATAAGATACACTTTTGCTTGTGATTATTTCATTGAATACTTAACAAGAAGGGAACCAGCTTAAGGTGAGACATAACCAAAATTTGACAAAACCATCAGACAACTCAGTAAGAAAATAGAAGAACCCCAAGAGAAAAAGCACATAACAGAGGTAAAGAAACCAAAAAGAAGGGGGACCCATTTTGTTCCAGAATAAAATGGGGTGGTTATGCAAGGCATAACACCTTCTTTACTTATCGTATATTTATCTCTTGTTGCTATCTGGCTATCCGTGGAGGTGGAAACACCAAAACGGGGTTCTAATTGAGGTAGACCCCTATATAGCCCAAACAATTTTCCCCTCTTTCTTGTGTGTAGGAGAACACACTTTTGGATATAGCTAGTGAACTGGTGCCTTGGTGAGATTATCTTCATCATTTTAGCTCTCATCTATTTACTTTATCACCTACATTTGTATTCCTCGTACTTTATAATTTTGTGTTGCTCATTTAGGAGTCATTAGCTAGGTCGTCATCTTGTTTTCTAGCGGTTCATATTGTATTATCTGTCCTCTAGTCATACAGACGCCAATGCACCTGAGAGACACTAGCGCGTTGTGCTATCATCCCATAACTACTTTTTTGTCCTCATGAAGAGAGCTACCTAAGGTACAATGTTGAATCTGAAAACTAACTTTCCTAGCCCCAACTTGGATTTTTAGTCTGAAGAGTGATTGAAGTACTTTATAGTCCTCATCATTCTCTTCCCTTATTTCAAAACATCCCTTTAGAGTGAGGTAAGTTAGGGTAGCCTTCTACTCTCAGCTCTCGGTGACCTAGGGTCTTGATGTGATTGGTCCCCCTCTCTTACATTTTTGGTGAACCCAACATGAACCAACACCTACTCATTCGTTGGTGTTGGGTCTTTTCCCTTGTACCGTGTGATTGTCATACCCATGAGTGTTGTGAAGGTTTATGAGCATCACAACCCAATCCATGACCTCTGATTATATTGCTAGGAGAAGTTTGTGACACCTTCCAATGGAGAGGATGAAGGTCACTACTAATTTCTCTACAGGCTTGTTTGTTGGATCAAGGGGCAAGTAGAGATCTTGATGAGACTAACATCCTCACTCCTCCTACATCTCCTACACTATCATCAGTAGACGAGCATGAGGCCGTTCACATTCCTTTAGAATATATCTCTATCCTTAGAAAATGACTAGGTGACTTGGAGAATCACCTAGAAAAGGACCCAAAGATGGCTAGGGCCACAAGGGTTATCAACGAAATAAAGTATATGGTGGGAAAAGACCAAACATGTATAGAAATCCTAGCTAGTCTCTCTATCCTGACTGAAGTATGTTCTCCTCCAAACAATCATAACATTATACAAGGGGACACTTTTGAGGACTATGAGAGATAGCTAGGAATGCCGATGCCTCCCATGTCTGTGTACATGGCTGACATAGTCCCATCGATCAACATCCCTTCTACCTCTGAGGGATTTGAAACTATCAAGGAAAAAAAAATACCCTTTATTTTTAGTTTCACCCCTCTTGTCACCTCTAGTGGTGGAGGTTTTGGTAGATTGAGTGGTGGTGGCTTCAGCGATGAAAGTGGTATTGGCAAAGGTGGTTTTGGTGGAGGCCATGGTGGTGGCTTTAGAAGTGGAGGTGGCTCTGGTAGAGGCCTTGCTGGTGGTAGTGGCTCTAGCAGTGGTTCCAATGATGGTCGCACTAGTGGTTCTAAAGGTGGCTCTGGTGGTGGTTCTAGAGGAGGTTCCATTGGACCTTGGTCATCCCAAGACCCTATTCTAAATACTCTTCTTTAGAATATGGGTAAGATGCAAAGCCAGCTGGCGAGTCTCTCCCAAGCCTCTACCCAACCTATCTTTCAACCCTTTTTTCATCATAGCCCATTATTAGTAGCAATTTTAAACAATTCCTTCCCCCAAGGAATGGATATTCCCAAATTCAAAAAATATGGCAGCAAAGGGGACCCGCTAATGCATGTGTCCACCTTTAACACCCTGTGTACTGATTTCTTCCATCACGATGCATTGATGGAAAAATTATTCCCTCCTCTTAAGGATACAACACTTGAATGGTACTATCCCTTACCCAACAATTCCATCTTCTCATTCGATCAACTTGTAAATTAGTTTCTCTAACAGTTCCAAGCCAACATCAGACCAAAGATGACCTTTCCGGATCTCATCCAATGCAAACAAGGTGATAATGAAAATATTACTGATTTTATAGTGTGATACCAAGCGCTCTTTTCACAAATCTCATATTCGCTGCCTAATTCTGATGTGCAAAAGGTGTTCATAGGGAACTTGCAAAGACCTTGGTAGGAGAAATTTTCCCTCATGAAATACCCTTCTTTCACGTTGCATTACAAGAGTATCAACAAATGGTAATTCAATTCAGGGGATCCTCCTCGCGCTCCCATTCAGAAGGAAAGTCCATTGTATTGATCTCTAGAAAAAGGAAAGACTGTTACGAATGTAGTGGCTGCTACAAATGATAATGGCCTCAGATGCAATAAAAAGTTCACAAAGTTAGCAAAATATTATTTCTCCATCTTGCAGAAGTTGCTAAAGGATAATATCATAACCTTAGAGAACCCCAAACCTCTCAAGGAACCTTTCCCTAGTTGGTACGATCTGAATACCTATTGTCAGTACCATCGAGTTAATGGACATGATATCGAACGTTGTATGCACCCGCATCATGAGATATAGGACCACA
This sequence comes from Sequoia sempervirens, assembly GCA_007258455.2. NCBI lineage: Eukaryota > Viridiplantae > Streptophyta > Pinopsida > Cupressales > Cupressaceae > Sequoia > Sequoia sempervirens. The sequence continues at coordinate 17,322 of VDFB02047273.1, read as the reverse complement.
TCAAGGATGATACTATTTGTCTTGATGGAAACAAACAAAATACAAACAAATTGGTGGCAAAAGTGAATAGTGAGTTGTAGATATACATGGACCTATTTCTGTCACACTATGTTAACATGATTATTGAATCCTTCATTTCTATAACTCAGCCTGAGGCGTATGTTAACATGGTCACAGTTACTCCTACCATGCAACTTGTGCTCGGCTCCCTAGACATGAAATTCATGTCACAGGATTTACCCTTAAACAACATGTCTTCTCACCTCCACATTCTCACTCGCCTCTATGGCAACATTGTGATAGGGGTCTTATTTGACCCCGCGAGCCGAGTGAATGTCATTAGAGAAGAGACGTGGCTTAATTCATTGCATAGAAAGGAGTACGAAGAAATAAAATCTACCATTCGTATGCATGATGGTCTTTGTGTAAAATCGTATTGCTCGATAACTCTGTCCATCCTAGTAGGACCTAGGGTTGTAGACACAATCTTTGATGTTATTCCGAAGTCAAAACTATTAAAGATGAAGTTGGGTATACCTTGGCTAGCTTCCATGAATGGAATCACCTCCGTCATTTATAAATTTTTGAAGCTTTCCCACAAAGGTGTTGTGCATGTAGTGCATGACACTGAATACCAACCATTGGTGTCTTGTGGGGGTTACTCATTGGATCATTTTTGGCCCACCCCGGTTGGTCTGCTCCCTCCAAGAATGGACCTACTTTACAAAATCTATGTGAAGTATAAGATCGAGAGAAAGGGACAGCCAACATTGACCCTCCCAGTAGTGCAATAGCTGGTTGCCTCTATTAAATAGGTGCAAGACAACTGAGAGGGGGGGTGAATTAGTTGTCACACAATTCAAACTTAATACTTCAACATTTGTCAATTCCACAACCACACTATTATATTATTAAGTAAGAGAATGAAACAAAAATGATAGAAAGTAAATTAACACAAAGAACACCAAATTTTTATGTGGAAAACCCAATGAGGGAAAACCATGGTGAGGGTTAACTCACAATATAAAAAGATTATAAAACTAAATACATCAGCTCACTGCCAAGGGCTTACTACCCAAAAGAGGACTCACTATCCAAGTACAAAGGATCACTTCCTATAGAAAGGACTCACTATCCAATAGGGAGGCTCATTGTCTACAGATACAAAAGAGAACAAAAGATCCACCACAACAATTAACACACATAAGTAGCTTGAATAAGGATTGCAAAAACCTTTAGCTTACCGCCTTCAGGAATCCAACACAATGAAGTACTACTGTCTCAACTCACTCACACACACACTTCGTCTCTTATGATTTGTGGCTCACTTTCATCACTTTACATCACAATGTCATACAATTCTTCACAATTCAAGTTGCTTTTATACCATCCTCAACCTTAGAAACTTTCTCCAAGGTTGACCACAAATACCTCATTTCATAAATTCAAATTAGGTCATCAACTCAACATTCCCGCAGTGGAAAGGAATGAGAGTTGACTAGTAAAATGTTTAACCAAGACCAAAATAATGTTTCGAATAAACCACACACTTCCTTAATTTAATTTTATTCTTTGAATGAAGTGTAAACACCAGGTTGGCCAAACCTAATGAAAACACAAATGAACATTGATGTACATGCTTCCCAACAAGAAGATGACACTTGGACTCCACAACATGCTTCATTATGCACAAGAATTCATCTTATATTTCTTCAGATACATCTACAACAAATGCAATATGCTTCAAACTCTAAACACCTTTGACCAGTTCATCCAGACTGTGCAAACCCATACTAAAAAACTGTAACATGACTTCTAGATTACCAAACTTCAACCTTCTTTTCCAATACCCAAAAAAACCAACTCAAGACATATCCTAGATCTACAAGATCTGAAACAAAACAACAGAGGACTGTGGAGCAAAAACATTTCTCTTAGTCCATAGAAGATCAAATCTACCATAACACTTCACACATTGGTGAATGTAACCGGTGAATGTAACTTTCATGTACTATCACACCAAAAGCTAAAACCTAGGATATATCACCACAAGATCATCATTATCAAATATTCAGATTTGAACAGGCATAGGATCAACACAAGAGAAATGTGGAGTACATACCAGAGTACATTCTGAACAAATTCATTACTCTAACTTCTCTTCTTTATTAATTTTCTCAAAAGCACTTGGAAACCTATGAACACAAAACATCTACAACAACATAAAGATAGCTCCATGCACTCACAACATCTTAGCAACATCTCAGCTATACATGTACAATTTGCAATCATACTGAACTGTGTTGACGTCAATGACAAAATTAATGAAAACACCACTAGACTAGCTCATAATTGCAACAACCTCCCCTTCTCAAAAGGGAAAGGAGAAGCTACCACAATCCTAGGATGGCTCTCCGACTCCTCTTTCTAGAGAAGAGTTTTGGATGAATATGTCTAGCTTTTATATGCTGAGCCTGATGATGCTTACTTGGCATAAGCCTAAGATCAAGATATCAGACCTCCCTAATAAGCCATCCAAACCTTTGTACTACTTGTATGGCAAGAGAAAAGGTCCTCATGGGGAATCCTCGATGTCTTAGCCTTTGTGGTCTCCTACTGCTCTTGCTCCAAAAGTAGCAAATGGGAAGAGGTATGTTGCCAAGGCACTAGAGCTGACTCCCCCCATTGTTTCTCAACCCACTCCTCCTACTCTCATTTAGGAGCTTGTCCCTCCTCTAGAAACAATTTTGGTGGAAATTCCCATGGCTAAGCAGGAGTCTTCCACTCCTTCACAATCTATGGTCTATAGCACGAAGAGTCACAAAAACTGCATTGCGCATGAGTGCAAGCACTAGAAAAAGGCTCTCACGGTTGAGTAGGCCACCTTGCAAAGGAAGGATGAGGAGTTGACCACCCCTGATTTAGGGCTTCTTGTTGTGTCCTCCTGTCTCCTCCCCTTTGTTTTTGTTCAACCAAGCCCCGTATTGCTTCAAGCTCCTATTGTGAGTGTGCTTGACTCTAAAAAGGTGCAGGTGTTCATTGCTCTTCAGTTGAGTTGCCCTTGTTGATGTCCCTTCCAGACATCCCACCTTTCCCAAAACCCATGGATATGTTGAGAACCTCAGTGGTATCTATTGTGGTTATCTCCTCCTCCTCTTCCTCTGTGCCTCTTGCCTCATCTATGGGGAGTTCACATCTCCCAATAGAGTAGAAGGTGGAGGGTGGTCCCTCTAGCAATAGAGGACATAAGAGAATCCCACCTTCCTCGTAGGGTGGCCCTACACTGGCTTGTTTTTCCCTAGTAACGGAACCAACCCTAGCTTCCCCTTAGTCCTTTTCCTACCCTATGATTTTGAGCTCTCTAGATTGTGGTATTCTTCCTTGAAAATTTAGGTATACATTTCTAACCCTACTAACTCTTCAATATACTTTATTGAAGCACTCATCAGTATTCGTGCTAGCTAAAGTGGGGGAAAAATATATAGGAGCAAATTTGCACCCCTTACAAAAATTCCCCTTTTACACATCCTCACCTTAGAAAACCAAATCCAAAGGAAAAATTCCACATTAGCAAGCTTCCTTCCTTCCACTTGGCATCTATCTGAGGTGTTAGTAAGAGAATATTTGTCGGGGATGAGCGCACGATGCGTAGATGTCGATGTGGTGCACTTACATCCTTGACAGATTTCTACATCTGAAGTTGGAAAAGGTGTTACACTTTTGATTGGGTTTGATTTGTATTGTCCCTCTTTGACCAACTGTCCCAAAAAATGATAGATTCTTCCATCTTCTCCTTCAAATTCACTCATTCTCAGTTCGCTTGGACCTCTAAGCATTCAACTCATCTTTTTTCCATCTCTCTAGTAACCTCTTCAGAAATTCTAGCATTCTCTTCACTCTGAAGTAACATTTCAACACTCCATTGTAGCAAAAATGCTCTGTCAACTCCTCAAAGAAAGTGAATAGCAAGCCATTGCAGCATGGGCTTGAGGCTTTGTGATACCTCCCTTCATCCCAATTGAGGTTGTTGTGATTTTTCAAGCCTTCTTTCTCCTCCATTGTCTAGTGAGCTCTTGGTGGAGGTGGTAACATTTCACTCCTCTCCTTTGTGATTTGGTTGAGTAGCTCTTTACTATTTTGTAGTGTTATTTGCATTCTTTCCTTCTTTACTTATTTATTGTATATTTCTCTCTCATTGCTATCTGGATATCTGTGGAGGTGGAAACACCAAAATGGGGGTCTGATTGAGGCAGACCCCTATATAGCCCCAACAATTTTCCCCTCTTTCTTGTGTGTAGGGGAACATGCTTTTGGAGATAGCTAGCAAACTAGCACCTTCGTGAGATTATCTTTGTCATTTTAGCTCTCATCTATTTACTTTATCACCTACATTTGTATTTCTCGTACTTTACAATTCCATTTTGCTCATTTAGGAGTCATTAGCTAGGCTGTTAGCTTGTTTTCTGGCAGTTCATATTGTATTCTCTATCCTCTGTCCGTATGAATGCCAATGCACCTGAGAGACGCTGGTGCACCATGTTGTTGTCCCAGAACCACATTTTCATCCTCGTGCAGAGAGCTACCTAAGGTATAGTTTTGAATCTAAAAACTAGCTCACTTAGCCCCAACTTGGATTTCAAGTCTGAAGAGTGATTGAAGTACTTTATAGTCCTCATCATTCTTGTCCCTCATTTCAAAACATCCCTTTAGAGTGAGGTAAGTTAGGCTAGCTTTCTGCTCTTGGCTCTCTGTGACTTGGGGCCTTGACATGGTTGCCCCCCCTATCTTACAATTCTTTCACTTCTTCTCCAAGACCTTTGATTGTATTAACTATTTCATCTACCCTAAGCAGGTAATCTACAATTTTCTCTTGACTCATCTTAAGACTTTCAAAATCACCTTTGTAAGTTTGTATCTTGTCCTACTTTACCTTATCATCACCTTCATAGATGGTCTTTAACTTGCCCCAAATCTCAATAGTCATTTAATAGTGCATCACTTTGACAAACCCTGAATTAGATAACCCACAAAGAATGACATTCTTTTCCCTATAATTATTCTCACATGCTTTCTTATCTGCCTAATCAGTAGGAGTGGTAAGAATTGTATATCCTTTCACAACAAACATCTAAACATCAAAACATAAAGAAGATAAATATGCTTCCATTCTAGTGCTCCAAAATGCATATTTTGATCCATCAAAGAGAGGTTCTTTATTTGAGGAGGAACCTTCTTTACTAGTCTTCTTGTGTTCATTATCCAAGATCTACTTGAGTTGATTAAGCTTCTCCAAAGGAACTAGGGCTGCGATACCAATTTTTGGAACACAAATATATACTGATAGGGGGGTGAATCAATAGATCAATTAAAACTAGTTCATTAATACTTTTAAACCAAGATAAAAGTATATGCAAAGAGATAAACATACACACATGCACACATAACACTATATGTACATGGAAAACATAATATTGGAAAAAATCATGATGAGAATAGTTGTGAGGAGCTACTATCCTAATCTATCCTTACAATAGAACCTCACTGGTTACAAAGTTTAATGGAACCAACCCTAAGGAAACACCAATCCCCTAATTTAAGAGAACCAACTCTAAGGAAGCACCTAATCCCTACTCTGAGCACCAAATCAACTTTATGATGGCACCAACCAATCAAAATTACAATAGAGATATGGAGCTATAACTCTTAATTAAAAAGTGATTCAATTGAATCCAATTTTTTCTTACATTCCTAATTTGCAAATACTCAATCTTTGCTTTCCTTCTCTACAAGAATTCTCTCTTTTTTGTTGCTAATTCAACAACTCATTTCTCTCTCTTCTCTTCTCACCTTTCTCTATTTTATTACACATACATCTTATTCTGAATGCATATCCTAGATGATATTCTTTGTAATTCAATCTAGGCCTCCTTCATATAACATTCTTGTTCAGAACCATACTAAAAATATTTTATAATGGACTCCTCTCATCTTTCCTTCACTGAAAAGCCCCCCTTTCTTGAGCCATACACCCTTCACACATTAACTCTATGATTTACTTATTTTGGCACACTACAAACCCTAGATTATATGCACATTAAATGACCTGTTTGCGTGATTGATCTTCTATCAAATATTCTATCCATCTATGCTTTATGATGTTGATAAATCATCTTAATTTCCAATCAGAATTCATAACATAAATGGTTACAACAATAAGTTTTGTTCACTGTGCTATCTTCCATCCTTTTACTGTGAGTTCCACCACTTGACCATTATATAATCAAATCTTTCAATACTAGTTGTTGATCTTCTATTTTGCACCAGGATTTGATGATTATCATTTAACCTCCTCACCTTTAAAACACAATCGTTAGCTAAGATTTCCTTTAAATTAGCACCATCAATCTATATCACATACCATATGCCTAACACATTTTAGCTTTATGTGTGAAGAATGATAATTATGATGCATACAAACCTTGTTCTGTAATCAACTGTTGACACATAGTTACCCGGTCCTTATCATATAACACAATATACCTATGTGCTCATGAAAAAAAAATACAATGTTAAGAACATCTGCGATACAACCTCAATCATTGGATAGATAGAACTCAGACCATTGATCTTCTAAAACAACATATCACACATCACAAATTACTCAAAGAAAAGTAATTTCAAAAACATGATACAAAAGAGCTCTTGTGCTCAAATAAGGAACTTCCATGTGTCCAACCCCACTCACCATCACTGAACATATTTTTGATTCATTCTCAAGAATAGAAAATGTGATGTAATTAAAAAATGTGATTCATTAAAAGGTTGACATGTACCCTCTCGATCCTTATCACACATCATAAACTATACATGCCCCCTTGAAAGTGAAAATGTGATGCATAGGGATGTTGTGATGCAACAACCCTTTGATCTTACAAGATTGATCACTACCATTGATCAAGCTAGGGAAAATATTAAGTGGCAGACTTAGGGAATAATAAATTCTTCAATACTCCTCTGAGTTAGTAATCACTTGCAAGAGAGGGGGACCACCACATGCAAGGATCCAAGTCATGAAGGTCCAAGATGCGGAAGGCTTCCCTAACTTACCTCAGCTTAATGGGGTGTTAGGATATGTGGGACGAGAATGATGAGGATTATAAGGTCCTTCAATCACTGTAGAGACTCGAGATATAAAACAGGGCTAGGTGAGATAGTTTTCAAGTTCAACATTGCACCTTAGGAAGCTCTTTGCCCAAGGATGAAAGCACAATGCTTGGATGACAACATGGCATTTCGGCATATCTAAAGTGCGTTGGCGTCCACATGGCTAGATAACTAAAGAGACAAGGTCAAACTTAGGAAAACATACTAACAACCTAGCTAACTACCACTAAAGGGCCAAAATAACGTGATTAAGTAAAAAAAATACTCTCTAATGTGATAAATTAAAAATGAGAGAGTTAGGGTGGCAAGGATGATCTCACAAAGAAACTCGTTCGCCAACTAGCTCCTTGAAAGCGTGTTCACCTATACACAAAGAGGAGGAAAATGTTGGGTGGTTGTATAGGGGCCTACCTCAGTCAGACCCCCGTTTAGGTTTTTTCACCTTCACGGACAACCAAGAAAGCAAGTATGATAAAGAAAGTAATGTAATAAAGAGCACCAAAAACACTACAAAACAGTAAATGTGCTTACTCAACCAAGTAATAGAGGAGAGGAGTGGAAAGCTTACCACCTCCAACAAGAGCACTCAAGGATGCTTGGGGGAGAAAATGAGAGGACTCAAGCCCTTGCTAGAATGGCGTTTGGTTCTGCACTTTCTCTACTAAAGTGATGGAGTGATGTATTTGTTGCAATGGAGTGCAAGAATGTTGCTTGAAAGCTTGCGAATGCAAGTAGTGAGACAAGAAGATGAACTGAATGCTTAGAAGAAGTTAGAATGCATGTAGAAGGAGAGAATTTGAAGAGGAGATGAAGAAAATGGGTAAATTTAGGTCGGTCAGCTGAACAGGGCATTCCAACTTGACTCCCAATGAGAAGTGTAATGCCTATGCAGGTTTAGCCGCAGGAATTTTCTAGGGATGTAAGCGCACCACGTGAATGTCTGCGCGTCGTGTGGGCATCCTTGATAGAAACTCCTCCATCTATGCTCAAAATAGGCACCAAGTGTGATGAAAGTAGTGGGATTAAGTGTAATTAATCCTCTGAACTTGGTTTTCTAAAGTGGAGGGAAAAAAGGGGATTTTCACATGGGGTGCAAATTCTCTCTTATACATTTTTCTCCCACTTTAGTGAGCACGAGTACTATTGAGTGCTCAGTAAAGTAGATCAGGGAAGGAGTAAGGTTAGAAATGTATACCTGAACCATCAAGGAAGTAGACCATGATTTGGTGAACCTAAAGGTACAGGGAAGCGAAAGACTTCATAGATTCTCAGAACCATGAAGCTGAAGAAAGAAAGCATCTTATAGGCCCATGGACTTGCAAGGAGGCAACCCCCAAGATCTCTCACATGAAGCCATGTGAAGCAAGTGCCTTACAGGATCGTAGACCTGCAAGGAAGGTGTTCCCTAAGAAATTTAACATGGAGGATACCTGAGAAGCATCCTACAAACCCACAGACCTATAGGGAAGGTACTCTCCAAGATCTCTCGCATGAAGAATACACAAGGAAGCACCCTACAAAGTTTTCAACCTGTAGGAGAGCCATCCCAAGGATCTCTCACATGGAGGAAGCTTGAGAAATCAAACTCCGTAGAGTTAGGAAGCGACCATGTAGGCAAGTAATTGAAAAGTCACCCAAATCATCGATAATTTGGAAGACTTTCAAAGGGGTCCCTTGGGAACCTTTCGAAAGAAGAGGGGTCCACTAGAGGGATGCATTGTTTGAAAAGTGAGGTCTAGTCAGGTTGCCCCCAAGCTAGACGTAAATAAATTCATCTGAGATAAAGAGTTTCAAAGGGGATCCCTCGGGAACCCTTCAAAAGAAAAGGGGTCTACTCAAGGGATGCACAGTTCAAAAGCATATGCTTTTTTTTTCGAATTGATCCATCATCAAGGGATCCTTTTGAAAGATGTTCACTTCATTAAGGAATTCGAAAGGAAGGATATGCCTCCACGTGAGGGGAAGGTCAAAGTGTTTCCCACTTTAGAGGAAGGTTTTAAACTCCTTTCTTTACAAACCCATGATGAAGGAAACATTTTTTTGTTAGGGCTCCAAGTTAAGAATGCGATTCTAAAGAAAATTTTTGTGAAAATTTTTCAGAAAAGATTCATCGACAATGATTGAATTTTTTGAAAATTGAAACATTGAAGAAAGGGCGTTGTCACACCTGAGAGGGACAACTCAAGCAAATAAGAGAAAAAGATAAAGCGAAAGGAAAGGAGAAAAACACAAATAAAGGACACAAGGGGATTTGGTTTAGTGAGATTAGATATGTCCAAGCTCATATAGATAATAGGTAACCATGGTGCAAGGCGAAAGTTCATCAATCCCCAACTAGATCAGGAAAAATGCATAGAAAACAAAGTAAAATAAAATAAAATTGGGTCAACATGGAAGGGAAGCCCAAATTCCCTCAACGCTATGCATCATCTCCAATTTGTTGAAAATCAAGCACAAACATGGAAGAATGATGATACAAATAGAAGAAGGTTTATGAAAAAAAAACCATGCGTGTATCCAAGTACCAATAGGGGTGGCAGGGGTCATCCAAGCACACATAGCATGATCATGGGGGAACACGAGTGATCTAGATTTTCTAAACCTTATGAATGTTACTTGACATATATTTGCATAATCTCAAATTCCTTCAAATTCTTTTGAAGTGTCAATGTATCCTATATAGGGTTTAGAATCATTTCTTTTAATTAAAAAAATAAATAAATGATGTATTTCCCTGTAATTAGATAATGTGGAGATCTCCTAAATCTGCCCCAACACACTATCCTCTTTGGCATTGGATTCATTACTCCAACTACTAGGGTTTTGCATGTAACATCTTTAATATCTTCATGAACTCATAACATCACAAAACACATACACACACAAGAGATCAAGAAGAGGTCTCCTCCTAACATTGATCAACCAAGAGGTTTTCTGCTTCCCACTCTAGATCATCATAGGGGGAAGGAGGATAATCCTACAATGGTGGGATGTTAAGAGGAGGAGCATCTGACCCTCCTACAAAAAGGGCTAAGGAAGAAGCCCTCGCAAGGTCTTCTTGATAGAGCTCTTGTGGAGCTAAGGTCAATGATTTCATGAAGATCATTAACAAGGCCAAGACTTCATCAATAGAGGTAAACATGCACCCCATAGGAGCACCATGTTTAACATCAGTGGACAGGGAAGGCTGCACTTGAGATTCACCACTAGGCTCACTGAATGACTTGGGAGCGGTGACAAACTCAGGGGAAGCTGGGACTGTTTCTGTCACCAAGACATAACAAGTCAACACGGGGCCACCTTGCAGAGAAGGCAAGCTCCTCTTACGTCTTTTACTGCTAGAAGTACCACACTCCACCTTTTGCTTCGTTAAAGGAGATGAACTCCCCACAGACGAGGCTAGAGGTGCAGATGGAGAGGAGGAAATAATCGTAGTAGATATGACCAAGGTGTTAGTCATATCTATGGGCTTCAGGAAAGGTTGGATATTCAAAATGGAGAATAACAAAGATGGCTCCACCGAAGGAGTGATGAACACCTATATCTGTTGGGGTTAGGAAAATTCGTACTCACTATGGGGGCCAGAAGTAGTGCGGGACTAGATTGAAGAGAAACAAAAGGAAGGGGAGAGGAAGATGTTGCAGGAGGCTCTAAAGCAGGGGTGGTCGTTTCTTCCTCCTTACTTTGTGAGGCAGCTTGCTCAACCAAGAGATCCTTTCATTTGTGCTTCTACTTGTGCACAAGGCAGTTTCTCTAGCTGTTTGAGTTGGAGGCTGGAGGCTGTGAAGGAACAAAAATATCCTACTCAACCATGGGAATGTCCACTATAGTTGTTTCTGGTGGAGGAATGAATTTTTGAATAGGAGCAGGAGGAATATGTTGAGGAACGTGGGGGAGTTGGCTCAAGTTCCTCGGTAGTGGGCCTCTTCTCATTCATTACCTTGGGAGCAGGAGTGGTAGGAGTCCATGGAGGTCAAGACAAAAAGGACTCTCCATGAGAGGCCTTCTTCCTGTTATACCAAGCAGGTCTAGGCTTTGTCGGCATAATAGGAAGTTTGAATGCTGGACACTTAGGCTTTCGCCAAGCGGGCACGATAGGATTCTCCTAGAAATGAGGAGTGGAATTTGATGGTACCATAGCAGAGCAAGAAGAAGCATCAAACTAACCAATGGAAGAGGAAGAAGGAGGATCGTAGGACTGCTTCTCTTCTTCCTTCCTTTGTGCCTTAGTGGCATCACTGTCATCCTTTAAGAAAACCCCATGTGAAACAACATAAGGTGAGGGAGGGTATCTCACTTTCGGCCTCAAGTGCCCTTTCTTATAATTCTGATATGTTCGGTGCAAAAGGTCCATCCTAAGTAGAAGAGGACCAATAGGCGTAGGCCAAGAGTGGTCCAAGGAGTAGCTACCATGAATGACCAGTGGTTTGTAATCGGTATCATGAATTACATGCACGAAACCCCCATGGATAAATTTTAAGCATTTATGCATGAACGAGGGTACCACATTCATAGCCACCAACGAGGGGATACCCAACTTCACCCTAAAGAGCTTAGACCTAGGGATAATTTTGAATAGGAGTTTTACATATTTAGGTCCAACCAAAACTGATAGGACAATACTACCCAAAGGGGGCACAAAAATCCCGTCATGCATTCAGATGGTACTCATTGGTGGATTGTACCCATCTTTATGTAAGAATTTGATTAGCACGATCTCCTCAATTATTATGCATACTTGTGACATCAGATCAATGAGAACAGTTAGTACAATGTTTCCATTGATCCGCATAGGGATATAGAGAGGAGACGGTTCCTTGTTAAAACCCATTGGCGGGTCCTATGAAGTGAAGGTTATACTAGTACCACTATCCACAAGCTGCGCTAAGGGGATAGGTCAATTCAAGAAGGAGGCCATTACACAAACTAGACGATACTTCCATAGAGTCCATAAAGGTTGAATGATAAGACAATGACCCAATTAAGGTTTTGTTATACAACACCTTGAGATCCTTCCAACTACGCCAACTAGGGGTCATAGGTTGGGTTGTAAGGTGACAGCCTTACAACACACACCTAAAACTCTCCTAGAATATGAGGAAAGGGTTTTTCAGTATTGCAACATGGAACCAAGATGGTTCATGCCAGGTTTACCAAAAATTTAAGAGAGGGGGACCACCACGTGCAAGGCCCCAGGTCACGGAGGGCCAAGATGCAAAAGGATACCCTAACTTACCTCAACTAAATGAGGTGTTAGGATATGCAAGATGAGAATGATGAGGATTATAAGGTCCTTCAACCACTCTATAGATCCAAGATACAAAACAGGGCTAAGCGAGTTGGTTTTCAAGTTCAACATTGTGCCTCAGGAAGCTCTCTGCCCGAGGACGAAAGCACAGTCCTTGGACAACAACATGACATGCTAGTGTCTCTAAAGTGTGTTGGCATTCACATGGCTAGAAAAATGAAGAGACAAGGTCAAACCTAGGAAAACAAGCTAATGGCCTAGCTAACTACCACTAAAGGGCCAAAATAATGTGATTAAGTAAACAAAATACTCTCTAATGTGATAAAGTAAAAATGTGAGAGTTAGGGTGGCAAGGATGATCTCACAAAGAAACTTGTTCTCCAACTAGCTCATTGAAAGTGTTCACCTACACATAAAGAGGAGGAAAATGTTAGGTGGTTGTATAGGGGTCTGCCTCAGTCAGACCCCCATTTAGGTTTTTCCACCTCCACGGACAACCAAGAAATCAAGTATTATAAAGAAATTAATGTAATAAAGAGCACCAAAAACACTACAAAATAGTAAATGTGCTTACTCAACCAATTAATAGAGGAGAGGAGTGGAAAGCTTACCATCTCCACCAAGAGCACTCAAGGCTGCTTGAGGGAGAAAATAATAGGAATCAAGCCCCTGCTACAATGGCGTTTGGCTCCACACTTGCTCTACTGAAGTGATGGAGTGATGTATTTGCTGCAATGGAGTGCAAGAATGCTGCTTGAAAGCTTGTGAATGCAAGAAGCGAGTATGAGAGGCTAAATTGAATGCTTAGAAGAAGTTAGAATGCATGTAGAAGGAGAGAATTTAAAGAGGAGATGAAGAAAATGAGTAAATTTGGGTTAGTCGACTGAAGAGGGCGTTACAACTCGAATCCCAATGAGAAGTGTAATGCCTCTACAAGTTTAGCCACATGAATCTACCAGGGACATAAGCGCGCTATGCAAGCGTCCCCGATAGAAACTCCTCCATCGACGCTCAAAATAGGCACCAAGTCTGATGAAAGTAGCAAGCTTAGGTGTAATTAAGCCTTTAAACTTGGTTTTCTAAAGTGGAGGAAGGAAAAAAGGGGATTTGCACATGGGGTGAAAATTCACTCTTATACATCACTTAAGACAAGAGGCCAATAACTCGATAACTTTAAAGGCTTAAGTCATAACTTAATTAGTCGGTAACCATCAATATCTAGTCAATGTGGAAATAAAAACACTATGAATGCCATGACTAGAACATTTAGGGTTTTTTTAAGAAACCCTAAAAATTTCCAAGAGAAAATAAAATTCATTTCTAAGATAATCTCTTGTCACATAAACCTATAGATCACACTTATGTAATGTGCTCAAAAAACCCATATCAGATCTACCATTTATTTTTCTCTACAAACCTCCAAAAACAATCTCTATAAAAGCATGACATCTTTTCATGAAAACATTGCAACTTTTAATGTAATATTGCAACTTTGAAAAACATACTCTTCTCTCCATCCAATGCCATTAGATTCCAACCCTTGTCATCAATGACAACTTAATGTCAACAAGCCACTACTGAGGCATTGTAAAATAAATATGACAAATTTCTACAAGATCACCTTGATCTCACAATTGAATATAACAGGCTAAAGGTAATGGAAATCCAAATCCAAGTATCATCAACATATCTTCAATCAAGTGCATTAGAGGAAATTTCTAGTGCATTGGCACCAAGCTCTTCTTTAGCTCCACCAAATTCAGGTTTAAGCAAGGAGAATGAAGAACTTAAGGAAAAAATCAATGTATTAGAGGAGAATTTTAATGAACTTTCAAAGTAACCAACATAAGAGCATTTATCATGTTGTTTCAAGTATCTTGGGATGTTTGATGTCCAAAGTTTTGAGGAAAGTAGAGAGTGTACACAGGGATTACTCCCAATTTAATATTTCATCATCCATAATTGGTAATTATGTAGAAATATATTAAGTGTATCTAAAAAAAATGAAAATATAATAATAAAATCTCTAAAGGAAGATGTAGACACTTAAAATTGTCTTGATCAATATCGCACATCTGAATATGGTTACTGTGTACATAAATTTACTCAAGCTCCCTCAGGGTTGCTCTTATTTTTGCTAGGTCTGGCCTACATCCCATACATTTGAACATCATTGGGCTCCTTTTTGAAGAGCTTCGTCCGTTGCCACAAAGCACTCTCAGAAGGAATTTCTTCCCTTTGCTTTTCTTTCGAGCCCTCCCATGCTTCCACGTGTCGACACCACAAGAACTTTAAGGTTGCTTGGCTTCACTTTTCAACCAGGCCCCAACTGCGTGCCATGTAGCATCTATCCATGTTCACTTTTGGGAAGACCCCACAGTCAGCGCTAACAATGAAGACTTCTCCACGTGTCTTCCTAGCATGGATTTTCACAAGGAGGGAGGAATCGACCACAAGCTCCAACCTACCGCCACATGTATCCTCTATGGGGATTCTATCGAAGGGAAGGAAGGAACAACCAACAAGCACTGTCCAATTGCCACATGTTCTAATTTCCTTCGTGGGTGGGTGACACATGTCGATAGGATTTTCTGCTGGTACCACTACCATCATTTAGAGGGGATGCATCTTTTTCGAAAGCGACCATGTTCCGTGGCCTGAATCTTTTATGTTGCAACAACTGAGGGAAATCATTGCTCTAGGCATCATTGCTTGTGATTTAGAATCTTTTCTATAATTTTCCTGTGAGGCGGTCGGATTTTTTATCTCTATATACTACTTCTTTCTTCCAAAAAGGAGTTCAGAAGATACAAAAAAATTAGTGAGACACCAGACCTTTTTGTACTTTTTAAGATTATTGTATGAGATTCACAAATTGTGTCATTGTTTGGCCTTTCTATTTTCTTAAGCTATTTGAAAAAACATTAAACTGTGCCATTACTATACTGAGTTGTTTATTTGCAGAGCTTCTATGATTTCAATACAAGCTTGCTAATTTAGACCATGTCTTTGACTCTTCTTTTCAATAAATATGTATGGGAATTATTTTATGTTATTGGATAAATTATTCAGGTTTTCATCTTTGATTTTTGTTATTTTGGGACTTAGTAGATTGCTGAACGAGCCCTTAAATCATATCCTAAAAGATAGATTTACTGTGCCTATATCTACATCTTGGCGCATCACCTTAGTTAGATCTTTATTTTTTATATCTCCTTCCTTTTCCCATTCCAAAAATCCCAAATAGAGAAGAAGTCGGCTTCTTTAAAAATCCAAAGGTTACTTAGTTTAAGCGCAATTGGTCCTCCCATTAACTGAGTTTTCCATAAGGCTATTACCTTGCCAATTTTTGGCATCAACAGTTTCTTTTTTCTGGCATGCTCAATGGGACTGCTTAAATGTACCTAAATTGAAAGTGGGTGTATGAGCCATCAACCTATTACTAGATCCCATACATTGAATAACCCTAATTTGTTAGTACCGCTACTAGGAATAATACAAGTTGGAACCCATATAGTGAACGTTCCCCCCTCCACTAGCCATGTTTCCAATTGGTAATAGAAATTATGTGGCATGGAATGTTGTAAGTGCCCTTGTAGCACCAATAGAACCCGCTGTTTGGGCCCTTATCCCGGTCTCTTCTTTAAAAGCTATACCTATATTTACCGGGGAAGGCTCAAGAACACCATCCAAACATTTGCAAGATGCAATGGATGTGTGTTTGGTGCATGGAGTTATCGACCAAAATATATCACTAAGGTTGCTTGTAGCTTCTTTCAAGGGTAAAGTGCTAGATTGGTACCACACTCTGCAAGATAACACTATCGATACATGGGATCAAATGGAAGACCCTTTCTATGAAAGATTCTCGAATGATGGAGATAGGTCTTCGCAATATCATCAATTGTAAATCATAAAGTGGGCTCCATATGAAGCCATGACTAACTTCAATGCCCGGTTCCATATAACTTAGTAGAGAATTCAAGCTGTTATCCACTTGCTAGCTGAGTTCTCATTCATGTTCTACTTAAAATCCATCAATGCCGACATCTTGATGATGATCTAGTCTCTTGGCAAAACCACTCTCCCAGATGCATAGAACATCATAGTCCAAGCAGAGAACAATATGATAGATGCCAAGAAGTTGCCACCTTGGCCCATCATGCCTATATTTCTTGAAATATCAGTTCCTTCCTAGGAGATACCATCTAATAGTGCATCTTCTCCTCCCTAGTCTGAGTACACATATTTGGGCATGCCACAGAATGTTGCTTCTAGATCTGGATCTTTGAAGGATGAGATAAGCAGTGCCAAGGAGATGTTTCGAGCTACAGCCAATGAAATAACTACCATCAAGAAGAACCAATCTATGCCTCTGAAACCAAATTACCAAAATTATCAAGGTGGATGATCTTCTTACCAACAAAACTAGTTCCAAGGAGGCTCGCACACAAATTTGTAGGCTCAAACAACTAATCAAATAGTGCATGTACCTACTCCATTGTAGGGTGCTCACCCATGCTCGAGTAGAGAGTTGACAGTAGGGAAAAAAAATTTAGTCGATGATATCAACCCCTTGTGCTTCCCTTGTGGTGACACACATATGCCTTGAAACTATCTACATGACAATCTTCAACAAAATGTGGCAAAATAGTGCAACCAAGGCGTGTTGTTAGATTCTAGAGGTTATGTATATGCCTATCTGCAAATGGAGAACGTGGTACTAACCACATAAATGCAAGGGATGTCCCTAGAGCAAGAAACAAATATAGCTCCTAATCTCATGCTCTTCTCAAGGATGGAAGAAGAAGAGGTAGTGTTTTCCAATGATGCATCTACATTGAAAACCCCACAAGTGTAGTCTGATTACAACACTCACTCAAAGAGGAGATTCACAGGTGAACCAATCA
>VDFB02047272.1:0-12440 GCA_007258455.2 Sequoia sempervirens | reverse complement strand
CGAACCCATGGGTGCACAACGAACGGGTTCATTTTATTTCTCTGAATTTTGAACCTTAGAAAATTATTCTTTCAACAATTTTGTCCTCGTTCTTCGATCCCCTTTGAGAATTTTGCTCTGACTTGGAAAATTTGTATCAATTCTGTGCAGCTGGCAATCACTGACTTCATCTCTGGCAACTCTGCTCGTGCTTCAAGAAAATCTTATCTCTTCAGAGTCTAGGCGCATTTTCTAGAGGAAGAAAATATTTTGTGCCTTAGAATTTTTTGAATCACTTCGAAAATTTTGCCTTAAAAAATTTTTTATTTTTACTCAACTTTGATCATCCTGCCCGCGAGGGAAAATCAACTTACTTAGAAAATTTTTCTCACAGAGATGCCTGACACATTTTATTTTCTAGCCACCACTTCGTATTTAACTTCACACTTGAAAAATATTTTTGGAGCTCCAATGCCTTTAAGAAAAAAAAAAATCATCACTCATCTCATATTTGAGGAAAACCACGCCTCAGCACTTCATTTCCAACGCCTTAGAGAAATATTTCATCACCCTTCTTATACTTTATTTCACTTTTCCACCCTTGGCGCATTTTGTGTTTGAGGAGGACATTTATTCCTACGCCATTCATATTTTATCATTGCCACCTTCACCTTGCATGGCGCACATCACAATTTGAGGGTGAATATTCCACTTTACCACACCTAGCAATATTTTCTTAACCTCACCAATACTTAACCACTTTCCAACTCAAGTCCACCCTTTACTTGGCGCATTCAAAGGTTGGAGAGGAAAGTCAACACTAAGATATGCCCATCTTGCACAACGCCCAGCAATCTCCACTTGTCTTTATCTTTATTTGGGCGCATTTCACCCCTTGAAGAGGATGGGCGCATTTTACCTATGTAGGAGGATGAACTTTCAACGCCTAGCTGGTGACTTTTCAGCTTCCTTTGCTTTGTCCTCACATGCCCCTTTTTGGGCGCATTTTGCCTATACAGCAGGATGAAACATGTTGACCAGCTTGACTTTGCCTTATTTTTGTCTTGACATGCCCTCTTTTGGGCGCATTTCAACATGAGAGGAGGACGAGTTTCTCCCTTAGAAACTTTTTGGATTTGTTTGCATGTGAGGGGCGCATTTTAGCATGTGAGGAGGATAAACTTTGTTGACCTTTTGACCTTCTTGCTTGCTGGGCGCATTTGAACTTGCATGAAGGATGGCGCATTTAGGGGGTGGTGGAGGATGAACTCCAGACTTCGAAAATTTTGCCATCAACTCTCTCAACTTGGGCGCATTTTACTATGCCTTCAGGATAGAAATCATTGACTTCTTTGACTCACTTGTTTTGGGTGCATTTTGGCCTAGGAGGTGAACGAAGTCTCAGACTTAGAAATTTTTCTTATGCTTCCACCTCACCAACTTGCTTCATGTCCTGCTATTTATAGTAAGCCTCTTGATTTTCACACTTCGGAAGCTCAGATTGCCATGAAATTTTAAACATTGGATCCTCGCAACCTCATTATCCTGTCGACACTGCCACTTTTAATTACCCTGCTATTTTTAGCATGTTTCTGAAGATGATTTGCTATAAATAGCAACTACTTGCTTCTGACAGTTCCCCTACTCCGATCAACTTGAAATTTTAATGAGGCGCTCCTCACCACGTGGCCTGCCTGTTGGTACTGACGCATGCTGTCAATTTACTATTTTTAGCCAGTTTCCAAATCAACTTACTATAAATAGTAAGTGCTCCAATCGACTTGAAATTTCACCAGCAGATAGCTTGAAGGACGCTGATCGCAGTGGTTTACACCGGTTTTCAAAATTTTTGACTTTTTATGCCTATTTTTAGGCTCCGAAGTTGGAAACCCTAATTCGCTTTGCGTGCATCCCAAATGAACTCAGTTTGCCTTCGCTGCGGCCGCGATCGGCTCGTGATTCTGAAGCTGGGAGGCGGCTACCGGACACACTGCTAAAAATAGCAAGTTCCTTACTGAGTGAGGATCTCCATTTGCATGTCACACCATCGCGAAGCCCTCGAAAAACCCATCAGGAATCACCCGACATGCAAAAGAAACCTCGACATGCAAACCCTAAAAATAGCCTCAGAAAGCTGAATCCTAAAAGTGGTCATCTCGACTTGCATGTTACATCGTTGTGAAGGTCTTGAAAAACCCAGAAGGAATATGCAGACATGCAAAGAAAAACTCTGCATCTGCACCCTGAAATTTGCTCCGGAGGCTAGACTGCTAAAAATAGTAAGTTATCTGTTTTCACTCAAATTTTGCATGCGAGTAGCCTGATGTGCTCTGAACGCAGTGTGACTGTCGGAATCTCAAAAATGTTGACGAATCGCCTTTAATTTCACACTTACTAAAAATAGTAAGTACCTTAGAATCGGATGAAAATTTGCTGAGAGCCTACTGGAAACATGCTGACAACAATGTTAAGCTCAATTTTCAATGTATTCACCTCGTTTGACTTCAAATTGGCTGGGAGACTCAAACCCTAATTTCAGACTTGGCCAAATTCATGTTGAAGCTTGTAGACGGGAACGTCCCCAGGAAGCAGACCATAGAAAAGAGACAGACGGAGAGAGAGAGACACACACAAAAACCAAAGCCAAAATGACCAGAATGGAGCAAAAATTAGGGGTCCCCATTTTGAATGGGGCGATGTGTGAAAAAGGTCACAACAGCACTCATTGCATTTGGGTGATGTTCACAGGGTGAAACAATGAGTGTTAAGTGAAAAATTCATTCTCATGCGAGATAGGTTTGTGTGAACTACTATGTGCATGGACCCATGAGTATGAATTTCCCACTTAGCACTCATTGCATTCAGGTGATACTCACATGGGTGAAACACCACAAGCTAAGTGGACAACTCATACTCATAGGTTCATGCAAGTGGTAGTTCACACAAACTCATCTCTTATGAGAATAAATTGTCAACTTAACACTCATTGCTTCACCCTTGTGAGCATCTCCTAGATGCAATGAGTGCTAAGTGGACAATTCATACTCATGGGTTCGTATGAGTAGTAGCTCACATGAGTTCATATCTCATGAAAATGAACTGTCCACTTAGCACTCATTGCTTCACTCTTGTAAACATCATCTAGATGCAATGTGTGCTAAGTGAACAATCATTCTTATGAGAAACAAGTTTGTATAAACTACTACCCATAAAATATAGATCAATAAATTTGACTAAAAAATTATACAATTAAATCTTTATAATAATATCATAATATAAACTACATAATTAATATGTTAATATCATTTAACTGCAGACATACACACATATTTTTAAGTCCAACCTTCTCAGACTATCCGCTTAATAATTGCATGGAATAATTGGCAGGTACATAAAAACTTAAAAGAAAAGGACTTGTTTAATGGTTGCTTTGAAAGCTTCGTGTTTTTATTAATTATTATACCGAATGACAACATAGTCCAAAGTACAGATTCCCCATAAAGCTCCACTGTTTATATGCATAATATAAGTCTAAATACCTTTTTTAAATATTCCCTGGTGTTTTTGTCCAAACTACAGTTTTAAAATAAACTGCCAACTCACCAAAGATGTTTACAGGGTTTGAAAACTACAAGTCATTAAATTTAGCATCTATCCAAACCCTTTTATTTGCATTTCAAAAAACCTGTTTTTAGTGACAGCAATACAGAGCCAAAGAAGTACTTTCATGTTCACCTTGGATGCTTATTCTTGCTGTCTGTAGAGTAAACGACAATGGCAGGGCCAAAAAGAAAACATAATTAAATTTTGCATGGAATGGCAATGAATAATTCAACCAACCTGTTATAGATGAAATCCTTAAGTCTGATTTTATTGTTTCAAAATTCTGTCATCTGAAGAAGTCTGATAAACTCTGCAAAAAACGAAACATTTTCTGGAATGACAGGTATAGTAAACCAAATTTCTATTTGTATGTTAGGTCTTCTGTAACTTCAAATTTATTTTGTATTGTTGGGTAAACTTTTTTAATATCCTTTTGACCTAAAACAGGTACAGACATACATAGTACTTTCTTAATTTATAAACTCACACGTTTGGGTGTTTGTAAATTTTATGACAGTGGGGTCGAGTTGCTCGTATCTTCCACCATTTGTCAACTAAAGATTATCTCCACATTATTGAGAACAAGGAGATCAGCAAAATAGTAAATGAAATTCTCTAAAACGTACAAAACAATAATTTAGCAATAGGGTTGGCCTGCTAAGTGTTTGACAGGGAATATTTTGGTCCATATTCATTGATATATTCCATTCAAAGTTATCTCCTTCCCACAAGGAGCACTAAGTAGGGAAGTTTCCTTGATTTCAAGGATATATTTTGGTAGATTAAAAATTAAAAAATCTTAGGAATAAGATAAAAAAAAATATTATATAAGTGAATGCGTAAGTGCTAGAATCAATTTAAATTTAGAGAAAAATCTTTAAATAAGTTTGATTAAAATATGAAATTTTCAAGCATTGATAATGATAAAAAATTATGAAGATGAGAGAACCTCAATGTAAAGAAGGAGAAAATAAGATAATTTTGCTTACAAATTTAGCACAATTTAAAAAATCATCAGCTTTTGTTTGTTGCTTGAAATATAATATGTATTTTCATTAATAACCATAAATGTTCAATGTTCATCCTAGGTTTAAGAGATGAGGTGCAAGAATGGGGTAAAGAGAGAAAAAGTGATGATGACAAGTCGAGAATATTAGATTAACTGATAAAATTTAAAATTTGTATATTATTATCTACTAGTATTAAATTAGTTTAATGGGATTGTAAGATAAATATATTTCTTCTAAAAGTTTATAAGAAAAAGGGACAAATCATAATTAATGAGTTTTCTTGTGCTTTTGAAATTGACATTGAAAAGAGGAACCCAAAGGTGAACATTGAGACAAATAGTTGTGTTGGGAACTCTTAAGAATGTGGATTTTGTGTTGGAAAATCTCTTTGATGAATATAATTACAACCCATTAATCCTCATAATAAATAGAATCTTGAGAGTCATAAATTTCTTTAAAGAAGCAACCATTTTTATTTTAATAGTTCACAACAAAGGATTTTTCCGAAATTCCTTAATACAAATTCTTACTTGATACTTGTTGTGACCTTTTTCACACATCGCCCCATTCAAAATGGGGACCCCTAATTTTTGCTCCATTCTGGTCATTTTGGCTTTGGTTTTTGTGTCTCTCTCTCTCTCTCCGTCTGTCTCTTTTCTATGGTCTGCTTCCTGGGGACGTTCCCGTCTGCAAGCTTCAACATGAATTTGGCCAAGTCTGAAATTAGGGTTTGAGTCTTTCCAGCCAATTTGAAGTCAAACGAGGTGAATACATTGAAAATTGAGCTTAACATTGTTGTCAGCATGTTTCCAGCAGGCTCTCAGCAAATTTTCATCCGATTCTAAGGTACTTACTATTTTTAGTAAGTGTGAAATTACAGGCGATTCGCCAACATTTTGAGGACTCACTAAGACCGCTCAAAGACTGCTACTCGATGCAAAAACAGAGCGAAAACGTGATAACCTTACTATTTTTAGCCTAGGCCTCCCAGAGCAAATTTTAGGTGCGATGCGTAGTTTTTCTTCGGTGATGTCTCCAGATATTCCTTCCGGTTTTTCAAGACCTTTTGCAACGATGTAACACGCAAAGTCGAGATGACCACTTTTCGTGGATTCAAACCTTCCGGCTATTTTTGTGGTTTGCATGTCGAGGTTTCTTTTTAGCGTGATTCTGAGATGGCGGCTGCTATGGTGTGGACATGTAAATGGAGATCCCTTTTCACCGCGAAGCGCGAAACCGTATATTTTAGTGTGTTCCGGGTAGTCAGCTTCCCAAAGAAGTTCAGACCACGAGCTGACTGCAGCGGCTGCAGGAACGGCGCAACTGAGTTCATTTGGGATGCACGCAAAGCGAATTAGGGTTTCCAACTTCGGAGCCTAAAAATAGGCATAAAAAGTCAAAAATTTTGAAAACCGGTGTAAACCACTGCGATCAGCGTCCTTCAAGCTATCTGCTGGTGAAATTTCAAGTCGATTGGAGCACTTACTATTTATAGTAAGTTGATTTGGAAACTGGCTAAAAATAGTAAATTGACAGCATGCGTCAGTACCAACAGGCAGGCCACGTGGTGAGGAGCGCCTCATTAAAATTTCAAGTTGATCGGAGTAGGGGAACTGTCAGAAGCAAGTAGTTGCTATTTATAGCAAATCATCTTCAGAAACATGCTAAAAATAGCAGGGTAATTAAAAGTGGCAGTGTCGACAGGATAATGAGGTTGCGAGGATCCAATGTTTAAAATTTCATGGCAATCTGAGCTTCCGAAGTGTGAAAATCAAGAGGCTTACTATAAATAGCAGGACATGAAGCAAGTTGGTGAGGTGGAAGCATAAGAAAAATTTCTAAGTCTGAGACTTCGTTCACCTCCTAGGCCAAAATGCACCCAAAACAAGTGAGTCAAAGAAGTCAATGATTTCTATCCTGAAGGCATAGTAAAATGCGCCCAAGTTGAGAGAGTTGATGGCAAAATTTTCGAAGTCTGGAGTTCATCCTCCACCACCCCCTAAATGCGCCATCCTTCATGCAAGTTCAAATGCGCCCAGCAAGCAAGAAGGTCAAAAGGTCAACAAAGTTTATCCTCCTCACATGCTAAAATGCGCCCCTCACATGCAAACAAATCCAAAAAGTTTCTAAGGGAGAAACTCGTCCTCCTCTCATGTTGAAATGCGCCTAAAAGAGGGCATGTCAAGACAAAAATAAGGCAAAGTCAAGCTGGTCAACATGTTTCATCCTGCTGTATAGGCAAAATGCGCCCAAAAAGGGGCATGTGAGGACAAAGCAAAGGAAGCTGAAAAGTCACCAGCTAGGCGTTGAAAGTTCATCCTCCTACATAGGTAAAATGCGCCCATCCTCTTCAAGGGGTGAAATGCGCCCAAATAAAGATAAAGACAAGTGGAGATTGCTGGGCGTTGTGCAAGATGGGCATATCTTAGTGTTGACTTTCCTCTCCAACCTTTGAATGCGCCAAGTAAAGGGTGGACTTGAGTTGGAAAGTGGTTAAGTATTGGTGAGGTTAAGAAAATATTGCTAGGTGTGGTAAAGTGGAATATTCACCCTCAAATTGTGATGTGCGCCATGCAAGGTGAAGGTGGCAATGATAAAATATGAATGGCGTAGGAATAAATGTCCTCCTCAAACACAAAATGCGCCAAGGGTGGAAAAGTGAAATAAAGTATAAGAAGGGTGATGAAATATTTCTCTAAGGCGTTGGAAATGAAGTGCTGAGGCGTGGTTTTCCTCAAATATGAGATGAGTGATGATTTTTTTTTTTTTCTAAGGCATTGGAGCTCCAAAAATATTTTTCAAGTGTGAAGTTAAATACGAAGTGGTGGCTAGAAAATAAAATGCGCTGCATCTCCGTGGAGAAAAAATTTTCAGCAGTTGACTTTCTCGCGCGTGGATGATCAAAAGTTGAAAGTAAAATAATCTTTTTAAGGAAAATTTTCGGCGGATCCAGCACCCGCGGCACAACATTTCTTCCCAGAAAATGCCTAGATCCTCGAGATAAGATTTCTTGAAGAAAGTAGGAAGCTGCCGAGATGAAGCTCTGATTGCCACCGCATTTAATCATAATAAATTTTCCAAGCTCGGCAAAATTTCGTGAGGGGATTCCAAGAACAGGACAAAATTGTTGAAAGAATAATTTTCTAAGGTTCAAAATTCAGGAAATAAAATGAACCTGTCATAAAAACTCCATGGTTCGGAGCGCTCGAAGAAAATTTTCTTTCCTGGGTATCGTAAGATTATCGATGAGGAGTTGATTTTAAGGTCTTCCAGTCATCGAGAATTTTGGGATGAAGATTTTAAGTGGGAACCAGGTTGATGTATTTCCTAAGGGAAATTTGAAAATTTTCTAAGGCAAAAAATGAAGAAAATGTGTTTTCAAGGTGAAATTCTCCAGATGATGAATTTGAAAGGAACTGCCTAGGTAAATTTGCTCAAATCCTTCGTGAAGATAGTTTTCTTGAGCCAGAGATGTTGTCAGAGCTTCAGCAGGTGAATGAATTTCTCAAAGATGATACGCCCTTGAAGAGGGTGGATTGAAAATTTGGCTAAGGCACGAAGAATCTGAATGCGAAGGCGACGGACACTGGGAAGATGGAACGTGAAAATCAGGTGAGTGAGTTAAGTTTATATCATGAAGTATTCTAATACCCCTCTCCTTGCTTGTTTTGCAGGAGAAATGTTGAGGCCAGAGCACGATGACTTGAAGTGGAGGCACGATGAAGATGAGTTTCAATCTCGAAGGAGGAAAATTTGCAAGAAAATGGCTAAGTGTTAAGACTTAGTATAACTCGAAGTGACGAAGATGAAAACCCTCAAGTGGAAGAAATCAAAGAACAACGCCAAGAAAGAAGATCGAGAACAGTGTGAACGCGTCTACAAATGGAATCTTCTAGAAGGATGATGGTGGACATTATGGTACATTTATTACCCCACTCTCCTCTGTGGCAGTTTTTAGGGCAATATTATTTAGGGCTGAGGTGGCACGATTCTGGCCACTCTATTGATTGTAACCCTAGCCGTCTTTTGGGACTTGGCTAGCTATATAAAGGGGGAGTCTCCCTCATTTGTAATGCATTAGATTAGACATTGGAATAGTAGACAGTAGACATTGAGAGAGTATTAGCATTAGAATTAGATAGTATAGCATTGTAGAGCATTTTTGCATAATTTGGAGAAGAGAGAAAGTTTTCCCTTTGAAAACTTTTGAGGAGATTGTTGTGTAACACATTTTATGATAATAGATCTTTTCATTGATGATGGAATTCATCTTGTCATGAATTGCTAGCAAGGTCTCTTCTTCCTTTCGTATCCAAGTAGCTTAATTTCATGCAAGTAGCTTACTTTGGTGTGTGGTGTTTTACTAAGATAGCTTCGCTTTATTCCATACCACTAGCGGCTTGTTGATGATAAGTTCGCCTTGTGTGGTCAACTAGACATTACCTTGAGTTTAACTTCAGTTGTGATTTATATGCTTATATGCATCGTTGTGATGGTGTATGCATGTTAAGTCATAATTTGAACATCTTTTGCTATTTCCCTTGAAGATTGCACCGATTTTATTGAGGTTGTCCGACAGAGGCTAGGTGAAATCCGGTTGAAGTCTATTGAAACAAAGCTCCACATATCCTGCATTTAGAATAGAACATAAACTTCTTAGGCCCTACACCCTTTTACTTTCTGCACATTTCCGATTAGTTTTAGAAAATGAACCATATTGCCAAATCATACACACAAAATCCCCTTCAAATCACATACCAACTGCTAACTGTAAGAAGTCTGAACAATTGTGTAAGTCCCCTCGTAAGAACACAGCAAATACACATCAACCAAACTGGGTCTATTCGCACTTAAGGAACCTTGGAGTTGAACGTGTGATCTATCTCGCAATCTTAGCACACGGAATACTTTGATCAAGAAAGAATGGAGTAGCCCTAAACTATTTCGTTCTACTGTTTGGTGCAGTCACAAAAAACACATCAACAATACTGTTGGATATTGTTGATATATGGTTGTCATTGATGTCAACACTATTGGCATTAATGTCTTTAAGGTTGTATATGTCAAGCATATTGAGAAAATTGTAATAAAATAAGTTGTAGGTTGTTAGTGATGCAGTGAAGTTTAGTCTAATGGCTAGCTCAGTATATTGATGATTAGAGGTTGTGGATCAAAGGGTTTGTTGTTGAGTATATTAGTTTATCCACGTAAAGTTTCAAAGATCCGCATGAAGATTTGATCAAGTTATGAGTAACTGTGTTCTGACAGTTGTTTTGTTGTTTCAGTTGGTGTTCCTGAAAGAAGATGATGTGATTCTAGTAATTTGAATTGTTGTGGATGCCTCTGTAGTGATTCATGATGCTCGTGGATGTTTCTAGATCGTGCTCTATTTGTGTTGTACGTCTGCATTGATCATTGTGCTCGCGATTAGTGATTTTCTTCTTTGAGTTTATGTTTTTCATGATCATGGCCGATAGGGTGATTGTAGCATGTTGTGGATCTTCAAGGCGTAATTTTTGAAAGAGGTTCATGTTCGAGGATGTTGTTTTGTGTCTTCACTATATTGTGGCCAACATTGGTTGGTGTGCATTGAAAATTGTTTATTGATTTGGGCCGATAGTTTGTACTCATTTTATATTTTGTTGAAGCCGACATGTAGATGATGTTATCCCTAGTTGTGGATATATATGAGTGATTGTTTATACCATTTGGAGGTGTGTGTGCGAAGTGTGCGAGTGGACTGTGTGCGAATAATGTTCTAATCTTTCGAAGGCATAAGTAAAGTGTGAAGAAGAGTGAGTAGATGTTTATGTGCTTAACCAGAACTATAATCAGGCATTAGCAGATGCTATTTTCTTAGTTCAAAATCTTGTGGGTATAATCTGAATGTTTCTGTAAGACAGTGTGTCTTCCTTTGGGTAGTAAGCCCTTTGTATTTGAGCAGTGAACTCTAGGCAGTGCGCCTGAATGCATGTGCATTCCCCATTTAAAATTCTTTTATACTTTTAATAGAGTATAATCTTGTGGACTAACCTCCACTATGGTTTTTCCCCTAATAGGGTTTCCACGTAAAAATCTTGGTGTTATGTGTGTTTCTGATGTGGTGATAGTTTATGCTTCCATGTTTATTTATTAGATCTAAGAATAAGTTTAATAAGTATAATTTTTGTGACAACTGATTCACCCCTCCTCTTAGTTGTCTTCCCTTGTGTTGCCAACAATTGGTATCAGAGCAGGTTCCTTGGAAGAAGTTTAATAGCTTGAGGTGATCAAGGATGGTGACATATAAGAAGGATACTCTGAGATTTTATGGAACTAATTATTCTCTGTGGAAGACTAGAATGGAGTGTCATTTGAGATCAGGGAAAACTTTAGTGGTGAATCTTTGCCAATTGGCGAATAATTGAAATCGAGACCCCCAGAAATGGCAAATAGTACAAGCTAAAAAGGATGTTGAATCACCAGGTTTTTACAAAAAATTAATTTCATCTCGATTAATTCATCTATGTATTATTTTTTAAACAATGCGTCATTGGAACCAATTCGCCAGTAGTTTATATTATAATTACAAATATTAATTATATTCACTAGTAATATTATATTACAACCATTAATTTTGGGGCAATATCGCCATAATAATAAATTACCATTTAATTTTAGGGATATTTTAGCCTTGAATAGGGATTTTATTTATTGTCATCAAATCATCAATTATCTTTAATCAAATGGTTGCAGGTTGATTCCGTGACCTAATACACATGTGCCTTTTAAAGGGCTTGTTGAGGCCCAAAATTTGTTTTGGTCTACATGATTAATTTTGTTGCATTGTCCCCTCAACCCCCACAAAGGGGCTCTTCCCCCTTGACCCCCGCAAGGGGCGCTGCCCCTTGACCCTGTCGGTGGTTGCCGCCCCCAGGCCCCTACTTCAATATTACAAAAATTAAAAGAACTATGGGGGAATTGCGCTAACCCAGTATGCAAATTTTTAAAGGAGAGATTCGCCATTCTAATTAATATTTTTAGTGATTATTCACTAGGATTCACCATTGTAATTATTATTTTTACCAATTATTCATTAAGATTCGCCGAGATTTTACAAATTTTTGTAATAATGTGCATAGATTCGCTAGGAAAATTAATATTTTTTTTAAATAAAAGGAAAGATTCACCAGGATTTTACACCTTCGCCGAGGGGGGGGGGTTTCTTAAAGTTATCCCTGTTTGAGATGCATTGGTGAACCTTACTGGACAATTACAAAGAATAGATATATCATCCCACTGAATGGTCCTTCTACTTCTACTAAGATTACAGATTTTGAGTACAATATGAGGGCTAAGGAAGCATTGTTGAGTGCTCTGATTGATTTTGAGATGACAAATGTAATGGATCTGAAGATTGCTTATGAGATCTAGAAAAATTTGGAAAATTTGTATGAAGGTGATGCACATTTGAAGATTGCTAAGCTACAAAGCTTGAAAGGGAAATATGAAATGTTGAGAATGGGAGATGATGAGAACATTACTTCTTTTATGCAGAGAGTGAATGAACTTGTATGTAGTATCAGATGTGTTGGTGAAACATTGGAAGAATCAAAGATTGTTGCTAAAGTGCTAAGATCTTTGCCTGCTGCATACAAAGCCAAAGTTACAACTATTGAGGAGATTCAGACTGTGACAAATGTAACTAGAGACATGTTGATTGGTAAACTTATTGCTTTTGAGTTAAGTGAGTTTGGTGATTCTCTTCCTAAGACAAAATCTACATTCAAAGCTACTATCTCCAGAAAAAATAAGCAAAGATATGATCCAGGTGAAGTTCTTCTAGAAAGGTGTTCAAGTATGAGGAGG
>VDFB02047271.1:0-16413 GCA_007258455.2 Sequoia sempervirens | reverse complement strand
TAAAGATGTGTGGGATAAGCTTGCAGAATTGTATGGTAAGGTCAATCAGTTTAGGATCTTACAGGTTGAAGCCGATCTCACTTCTCTCTCTCCAGATGTTTTTCCTTCTATTCAGGATTTCCTTGCACAGTTCAAATTGATTTTGTCTCAATTAAAAGGATGTGGTCATGCCAAAGATGATAAGGAGTGTATTTTCTTGATCCTGTCTAAGCTTAGAGGTCCCTTTCAAGTGTTTGCCTCTACCTTCTATTCTACTATGGATGCCATGGGGGATGATCATAAGATGCCTACTTTTGAGGAGTTTTGTGATCGATTGACTAGGGAGCAGGCCAAGTTGATTCAGATGGATGCTCTTCCTAAGAGTCATGCTTTAATGGCTCAATCTTCCAAGGGCAAGGGTAAGAATAAGAAGAAGCCTAAGATAGATTCATCTTCAGGTGGTGAGACTCCCTCCAAGCCTAAGGTGAAGACTGATCAGAAGAATAATCTTTCACCTCCTCCTCCTTCTAACTCGGGCGAGTCATCTTCCAAGTCTAAGAAGAAGAAGGAGAACTGTTCGTTCTGTGGAAAATCTGGGCATAATGATGCACATTGTTTTGCAAGGCTAGCAGCATTAGAGGAAGCTATGAGGAAGCATAATCTTGCCATGCCTAAGTCTTCTTCTTCAGGAAAAGGGCAAGCCCTCTCAGCTACAGCTTTGTCCTCTACCAGTTCTAGTTGGATTCTTGATTCTGGTGCTTCTCATCACATGACTCATACTGAGGCTCTTCTTGATTCTCTTTCTGATAGTCTTACTTCACATATTGTTGTTGGGAACTCTTCTCAAATTCCAGTTTTGGGAACAGGCTCAGTTCATATGCAAGATGGTAGCATTGATGATGTTCTTTTTGTTCCTGATATTTCCCAGAATCTACTTTCTGTCTATCAAATTTGTAATCATGGTGATGGAAGGCTTGTTGAGTTCTCTCCTACTAATGTGACTATTCGAGAGATGCAGGATCCTGAGAAGGTCATTGCTACAGGAACAATTGACCATGTGGCTCATTTGTATAGGTTTGATGGATTTGAGTCTTCATCAGGATCATCCCTTATTGCTCATGCAGATTCTACAAGCAAGCTTTGGCACGAACGGTTTGGGCACCTTAATTACAAATATCTTCAGCAGATGAGCACACAAAATTTGGTAATTGGTCTACCTCAGATCTCTTGTTCAGATGGAGTTTGTCAAGGTTGTGTGCTTGGAAAGCATCATAGGGATCCTTTTCCCAAAGGTATGGCCACACGTGCTTCGACACCCCTTGAGTTGGTGCATAGTGACCTCATGTCATTCCCCACTCCTTTTTCAGGGGCCAAGTATGTGCTCACCTTCATTGATGATTTTTCTAGGCACACTTGGGTGTATTTTTTGAAGTACAAAGATGAGGTTCTTCGACATTTCATGACCTTCCTTGCATTTGTGGAGAAGCAGTCAGGACATTCCCTTCAAAAGATTCGCACAGATAATGGGGGGGAGTATGTCAATAAGGCGTTTCAAGAATTTTGTTGTACTAAGGGTATTCTTCATCAACACACAGTGCCATACACTCCTCAGTAGAATGGTGTAGCCGAACGGAAGAATAGAACTTTACGGGAGATGGCCAATTGTATGCTACAATCTAGATCCATGGCTCCCGCATTTTGGGCAGAGGCTGTCAATTGTGCCAACTACATTCAGAATCGTATGCCCCATAAGGCAGTGCAGAATATGACTCCCGAGGAGGCTTGGTCTCATGTCAAGCCCAAGGTTTCCTACTTTCGAGTATTTGGGAGTAATGCATGGGCATTCATTCCAGATGGTAGGCGCAAGGCAATGGAGAAGAAAAGTCAACGGTTCATTTTTGTTGGCTATTGTGAGGATGTGAAGGGTTATCGGTTGTTTGATCCTGTCACTCGAGAGGTTCATTTTCGTCGTGATGTTCAATTTGATGAGGCTTTCACTTCGAAGGATTCTCCATCACAAGCCTCTCCCTCTCTTCTTCCTAGTTCTTCTTCAGAGGATGTTGTGCTTCCAGATGATGATGATGATGCTTGTAATGATGTTGTTCCTGATGATGGTATCGATCTTGTTGTTGATATTACTCCATCTTCTCCTTCTCCTCCACCTGCACCCCGTCGACCTTTATGGGCTCGTACACTTCTTGAGGATGCTGGTTCCCTTGTAGGTGATCCCATAGCTACACGTTCCACTCGTTCCCGCACTTCAGGTAGTAGTCTTTTGAGTCATGCAGTTTGTACTGATCCTCAGAAGTTTTCAGATGCTTCGGGTGTTCCGGAATGGGATAATGCTATGAAAGAGGAGTATTCTTCTTTGATGAAGAATCATACTTGGGATTTGGTTTCTCTTCCTAAAGGAAGAAAGTTGGTTCGATGCAAGTGGTTGTATCGTACCAAGTTTGCATCCGATGGTTCTATTGATAAGTATAAGGCTCGTCTAGTGGCTAAGGGCTTTTCTCAGGTTGAGGGTATTGACTATTCCGAGACCTTTGCTCCTGTCGCAAAGATGGATTCCATACGCCTTGTGCTTTCTATTGCTGCATCTCAGGGTTGGTTAGTGTATCAGATGGATGTGAAGAGTGCTTTCTTGCATGGTGATCTTCATGAGGAGATCTATATGGAGCAACCACCAGGCTTTGTGCAAGACCCTTCACTTGTTTGCAGGCTCCGACGTTCATTGTATGGTCTCAAACAGGCTCCTAGAGCTTGGTATGAGAAGATGGATAGTTTCTTGCTTGTTTCTGGATTCATTCGATGTCACTCCGATCCTACAATTTACATTCAACGTCATGGGGGGGATCTTCTCATTCTTGTTCTTTATGTGGATGACTTGATTCTCACGGGGAGTTCTAGTGCCATGATTGAGGATACTAAGCATGCTTTGATGGAGCGTTTTGATATGACAGATCTTGGTTTGTTGCATTACTTCCTTGGTCTTCAAATCCATCAGTCTTCTACTAGTATTTCTATCTTCCAGCAGAAGTATGCTCTTGATTTGCTTCAGAGGTTTGGGATGGCTGACTGCAAGCCATCCCCTACTCCTTTTCAGTCAGGTGTCGTATTGTCCACTAGTTGCACTACTCCATCTGTTGATGCTACTTTGTATCGACAACTGGTCGGCAGCCTTTTGTACTTAACACATAGTCGTCCTGATATTTCCTTTGCAGTTTGTCTAGTCTCCCATTTCTCTCAAGATCCTCATGAGAGTCATTGGAAGGCAGCCAAGCGTATCTTACGGTACCTTCAGGGCACTACACATTTTGGCATTCACTATACATCTAGTGCTACTGACATTGTGGGCTTCACTGACTCAGATTGGGCTGGTGATGTTGATGATCGAAAGTCTACTTCTGGCTTTGTATTCTGTCTTGGTTCTGGTCCGGTTGCTTGGTCTTGCAAGAAGCAAACTGCAATTGCCTTATCATCAACCGAGGCTGAGTATCGAGGAGCTGTCTTGGCTAGCCAAGAGGTTCTTTGGCTTCGACAGTTGATGGCCGAGTTTGGCTTCCCTATTGATCATCCCATTATTATTTGGTGTGATAACCAGAGTGCTATCCATATTTCTCGCAACCCAGTGGAGCATCAACGCACCAAGCATATTGAGATCCACATGCACTTCATTCGGCAACTCATTCAGGATGGTGTTCTTGTTTTGGATTATTTGCCTACAGAGCAACAGGTTGCAGACATCTTCACTAAACCTTTGGCATCTCCTCGCTATCTTCAGTTGCGATCAATGTTAGGGGTGAAGGAAGTTGTCCTTGGGGGGTCTTAAGGAGTCCTCCTTCCTTTCACTTTTGTTCTCTCTTTTGGAGAGGAGTTTTCTCCCACAGGGTTTTTCTCCTTTTCTCCGGTTATGAGAGATTTGTAGTTCATTGCATTGTAGTTGTACATAGGTACCTAACAAGGCTTTATTGCCGGGACCTATAATGCATCTCATATTGCATATTGCATTTTCTTTTTCTCCCTAAGTTGCACTTAGGGGGGTGTTGGCATGCATGTTTTTTTTACCTGCATGTTATTAAGTCCAACTGCATTTATTTCCTATTCGGTGCATTCGGCGCATTAATGTTTTTGGTCTGTGCATTGATGGAGGACGGTCACCTGCTTTCCTGCTGTCTCTCCATCTTTTCCTCGTGCCTTTTTCACAAGGCTTTTGTACATTATAAATCCTCTTCAGGTTTATTGTATTTGGCATCGACTGGTGAAATAGCATCATTTTAAGGTTGCTTCTCTGCATTGCGAAGGTTGTAGGTTGTTGTCTGGGAACTCCAATATCTGTGCCCTTGTGATGGCCTTTATGTAAGCTAGCTAGTTGTGAGTTCAAATAAATGTGTTAAGTGTATAAGTGTGTCTATTAAATGAAATGTGATGTATTCCTTTGTGTTAGTTTTATTTGTATGTTAAATGTGTACCCCTAGCATTTGGTTCCCCCCCTTATGGGAGTGTGATGCTAGCTAGTGTAAATAGGGGTTGAGAGGCACATGTTCTCCCATCGGGAAATTATGAGCTTAGGGCGTTGTCCCTAATCCTAATAAAGGATCTATGTCGATTCATTGTAATCCTCCCATGGATGTTGATTGTGGCCTACTCCCCCACATATGAGAGCCACAACTATTGGTTCATAGTGCAAACCTATTCCTTGATGTTTATAACCCATGGGTAAAGGATGGAATTACATGGACCACCAATGATTCATATTTATGTGGTCAGGGACCACCAGTGACTCAAATTCATGTGGTCAGGGACCACCAGTGATGCATATATATGTGGTCAGGGACCACCAATTATTCATATTTATGTGGTCAGGGACCACCGGATTATTGCATGCTATTATACTTATGTGGTTAGAGAACCACCATTCCCCTCCTCCCCTTATCAAGTCACATGGTGCTCGTAATGTGCAATTTTTATTGTTGGAATATGAATTATTG
Organism: Sequoia sempervirens; assembly: GCA_007258455.2. Classification (NCBI taxonomy): domain Eukaryota; kingdom Viridiplantae; phylum Streptophyta; class Pinopsida; order Cupressales; family Cupressaceae; genus Sequoia; species Sequoia sempervirens. Next base: position 11,446 of record VDFB02047271.1, on the reverse strand, counting down.
GTAATTCTTGATTTATGTTTTATTTTATTATGCACCACCAGTGTGGAATTTTGCATTTATTTTATTAGGCTATTTAGCCATTTGAAGGTTGTTATAGTCCAAATTGCCTCAAGGACTTATTTAATTTCATTTTTGAATTAAGATTGGAATGTTGAAATGTAGCTACAATTGATCTTTATTTGGTTTTCTCTCAATTTTATAATTTTATGTTTTATTGAAACATTGGTTTATGATCTTATGATTTCTCGACTTGGAGCTTTCTTAATGTTTTCTAACTGCTGGTAACCGTGGTGTAATGTGACATATGTAAACTGCCATATCCTAGGGGGTTACTTGGCAGGTCGAGTATAGGGGAGTAGATGCACTGGGGAATTATTCTTGAAAAGGGGTTGTGAATGGGACCGGTATGGGACGGTCATTAATCCATTCTTCCCCTCATTCTATGATTATTCTTATGTATTGGAGGATTCCTTAGAGAAGGGCCTCGAGTGGTATCCAAGAATATCCATCCTTGTAAACCCCATTGAGCCTTGTGATGTGAATTATGTGTAATTGTTGTGATGTATGGGTAAATTTGTAAATAAATGACATGTGAAAGTACTTGACTATTATAAAAATTTGAGACTACTATTCTTGAGACATGAATTTATATTGAAATGAAAATAAGTTCTAACATCATGAGTGATGTTTATGATGCAAAAGGGAACCCTGAAGGGTGTCCAAGGATGTTACTATGTTTTGGTTACATGTTGGTGTAATGATTAATAAATAAAAAAAAATGTTAATTACATTGATGCTTACTTGCATTTGCTATATAGCATTGTGAGCATATATTGATAAATGCCTCATGTGAAAATTTTGTTCTAATTATTTATAGAGGTTTGATGCATGTAAGGGATGTCTCTAATATGTGCCATAGCCAAATGTTTTGAAATATTTCATCATGGAAGCAAAGCAATTGGTCTATTTAATAGATTAATAATTACATTGCTATGTGAAGGTTATGTTTTAACTTCAACGATTTCCAGGAGGAAGTCTAAATTAAGGGAGAGGGATGTAAGACCCCACTTTGCATGTGATAAGTAAAAACCTAATTTGTTTTATATTTTCTTAAATAGATGGTAGGTTGTATTGCAAACAATACATAATGTGGTTGTGCGACAATATTCTTGAATTTCATCTTAACATTTGTTTCATTGTCACTATCGTGAGAGTGTTATGGACTTGTAAATTGTGAATATGAATTGAAATTATAATTGGAATTGTTGTACAATTGAATCTTATTTCAACCATCAAATTAATGTGATATATGATTATTCTTATGATTGCATTGGTAATTTGCAGGAAAGTAAGGGTGCTAGTGCTGGTTTGTGGCGGGTATTTAATTATGTTTTCCACCTCATTTTACCCTCTTGTTTATTGATAGTAAGAAGGTAACATAGTGTATAGATCATGATTGGAAAAAAAAAGAAGTAGAAAACCTAGATGCATGAAATTTGTGCTATCTTACTTTGTCCCTTTGTAACAATGAGAAAAGACTCCATTTATCACCATGGAGCTAAAAGTATTCCTTGCTCGAGGGTATGGCTAGAGCCTGTGAGGCTCCATGACGCCATTACGGTAGGGCAGTGAGCAAGCCCGATTTGGTTGTATGTAATTCTTTGTATTTATTAGAATTAGTTGCAATATGGAAAGTTAGTGATTGTTGCAAAATAAAAGAAAATGGAGAAAGAGCAAGCCTTAATTAGTTGTGTGTCTATCTTTGTATTCCCTTCAATTTGTTCGTAATATGTAAATATGGTGTTTTGATGTAACATGAAAGAGAATGGAAGAGGGAAGGTCTTATTGATTTGTGCTTTATTAATGTATTTCCAAATATTGCTTGTAATATGGGGTAACTAACATTTTATTGTGAAAGGAAAGGATGGGAAAAGGCAAGCTTCATTCATTTAGCATGTACTCTTGTAAAACATTGATCTAAAAGTGTTGTTATTTCCTTAGTACCTCCACTTGGAAGACCCTTGCCTATAAAATGAAAGGATATGGAATTTGCTCATAATGAAAATGATAGATTTTGGATTTATACTTCAAGGAAAAGTGTTTTGTGTTTTGAAGTTATAAGGCTAATACAAGGTGGTTGCATTAAAAAAAAAGGCGTAAAAAAAAAACGGAACTTTATTAATACAGAGCATTCTATATATAAAATTGATTAACTTGAAATGAGACGAATGAGTAAACAAACAGAAGATAATAAAACAAAAAAAAAAAAGATGATAAGAACAATAACCAATTAGATTGAATAGGTGTGTGATGCCCAATCTGTTTTAGTTCAATGCTCAAATAGCATTTAGTTCATCCTTGGAAACTTGAGCATCTTGCGAGTCATTCCGTGTAGCTCTGCCCCCCGTGCTCAATCCTGGATGTCGCTTATGGCCCTTGCTTCTTGGGAATATCATACAAAACTTACTCTTAACTAAGTAAATCACCAAAATTTTAAGTCGTTGCAAATGGTATTCATAATCTGGTATATATAGTTTTGATATAGAAGCAAGAAACTACCTTTTAAAGGCATTTGGTCTGCTTCATACGAGTTAAATAGGAAAATAAGATCAAAATGAAAACCAAAAAAAAAGGAAACTAACACCAAATAGGTTTCTCCACTGCGTAGACAAGAGTGGTTACACGAAATAAACCAAGATCTGAAACGAAGTTGTAATAAGCTCATTGTGCTGAACAAAAATAATTGGCTGGGGGAAGGAACATAAAAAGTATCAATCTGTGCGGGAAATTCTAATGAGTTTCGTTATAAGAAAAAGATGGTTGAACTCGGGAACGTGTCACAAAATTCTCAGCTTTTGGGAAACGGTGGTCGCAATAAAAAAAAAAAAGAGTCTACCCTTTGAGGTACCAAGCAACTTAGTAATAAGAGAGTGGATGAGATGATAAAGCTTCACAATGAATATAATGAGCTCAAGGCGTGGTAGTGGAGAAAGAAGTATTGGTATAAGGGTTGAGAAAGAATTCAAACCAATTTGATTTCCCCCTTATCCTCAAATACTGTGTTTAATGCTTTATTTAATTCACTTGGGTGAACTAGCGTTTGTGTCGATGCCCAGTGCATAGGATGATGACTGTGTTGAGGATTGGTTATTTATTATAGTTATGTGATAATTTCATCCAGGTGCAATTAATCCCTACTGCACGCTATGGGCGCAGACCCTAAATGACTCCTACATTCAGTGAATCATGCAAAACTTGAGTCAATGTGTAATAGCGTAGTTGGTGGAAGTGATGGTGATGCAAGTTGTTCCTTCTCTGCTAGGAGTGTATTACGTACATTCATTACCAGCACCTTGCAAATCATTCATGTTCAGATCTCTTCTATTTTATTGTGAGTCCTACATGGTCTGTAAAGATTAAGTTACCTTGTCATTGCAATCTGTATTCAGTGCTATAAAGTGGTTGTGAATTAATTCGAATTGTAGTTGTGGAAGCGACTTGTTGCGTAGAATGTTGTCAAACCTTTTACATTAATTAGACTGAAATAAGGCAGGACAATAAGATTGTATTGTCGGTGGAATGTCAGAAAAATAAATAAATAAGAATTTAGAAAGCCTGATATCACATAATCAGCTTACATGTTTTCCCACATAGTACACAGATTTAAAAATAAAATTTAAGTATACTTTACCAAATATGTAGTGAGTGCTTGAAACGTAAAAATGAAACCACCCAGCCATGAGGATAAAAATCTTGCTTCGCAGAGCTAATAGTCTCATACTAATACCATCATGCGTATTAAATACTTATGGAATTCCATCATGCATATTAAATACCTTTCTCAAACATCTGCAAATTATGTGGAAGGCTTCTTGCCTTTGGTACGGCTATGTCATTCCCTAGTGCCAGTTTGGGAGAGTCATTATTGTGTGCCATAGCTGGTGATCTTAGTCTCCTCTTTGAAGCATTGAATTTAGTTCTGAAATTACTGTCCAAAATAATACTGCAGCAACCAGTAGATTAATTAACCCTGGAACTTCTCACGGAAACTATATCTGTAAATAATGCTTTAGAGATGACATTGTTCGTAAAAAAAATAGTTTATATAAATCCTAAAGATGTGATGGGCAATGAAAGTTTTCGGTAGGAGTTTCTGAATGTCAGAGATGTGTGATTCATGTTATTAATTACAATGTTCCATTCTTATATATATGGAGCTACCAATAACATTTAAACAAACGTTACAACAGCTTTAAATAATATCAATTTAGTGAGGAAACTTTTATTTTTATTCAAAGTTGTGAACGTTTTCCTCAATAAAAATTTAACTATAATCTTAGTTAAACGTTCCTTTACCATTCAGAAGACAAGACATGGATTTCTACAAAGATTGTATTCGATTTACAATGAGTCTAGGCTTTGTGGAGTGAAACTTAAAGACGGTGGGACCAATTATGGTTTGGGTAGAGTAAACAATTTTGCATGTCGTGCTTTATAACATGATTCTTACTTTAAAAATAAAAGCCTCTCATGATAAAAGACCCAGGTTTATTAAAAAGAATCTAGCAAAATAAATTTAATGTAGTGGGAGTCCTCTTTTAGGGCCCACGTATGTTTTCTCATGAAGTCCTTTCTTAGATAAATAGGTAGTTTCCTTAGTATTCTTTCAATAAAGAAACTACTTTTTTCTTGGTGAGGGGAAAAGTTTTAATTTAAATAAATTAAGTCTTTACTAGATCCTTAACTTTTATCTTAATGAAAATAAATGAAATATATATATCAATAAATGTAATTATTAATGTAAATGTTTTTATATAAAATAAAGGAGAATAATCAAACAAATAAATTAATAGCTATAATGATTATGAGTAAGAATTATATATATATAAAATAGTGATTTTGTTATTAAGGGTAATATTAATCGAGGTAGTAATATTAAATTGTATAATAAATATAATAAAATAAAAATAAATGAATAAATAATTGACATTAAGAAATAGTTTCTTCAATAATCTTATTAATGGTGTTATGGTGGTAATTGAAAGTATTGCAGGAAATCTCGAGTTGGCAATAGTAGCATGTATATGTTAATGTAAAAAAAAAAAATTGTTGGCTTTGGTAACAAAATTATGGCATGACAATCTCATTGTAAAAATTAGAAAACCTTTCAATTTCTTGTGTAGAAAAACCCTCCGCGAAATAATTGCCCAATTATAACAATCTTATTGATTGATTGATACATATATATATATATGTATATACATAATGTAAATACATATACATATACAAATATATATATATATATATATATAGATAAAATGAAATTGCTCCTCAGAATTTTTTTTTCTAATAAATTGTAAAAATTCTGCACGCAAATTTTAAAATCGTAGGGATTTAATTCAAGAGAAATTTTGTGTAATAAAGTTTATGTTTTGATTTATATATGGGAGGGAAGGCCTCCCACAGCCGCCACCATGGAGAAGTGACATGAGCAGCCCAGCACTACCCCACCCACAAGGCCGCGCCCATGTAAGGAGCTGGCGGTTGTGTATGAATCACAGTCTGCCTTAAACACTACATTGGTCCTCATGTATGATTTTTATTAAATATGATTTAATTTATAAAAAATGAATTTTGAATTATTAAATTTAAATTTCAAAATATATTATATATATATAAATATATATATGTATGTAAATATATATTAATTTGTATATTTATATATATATATATATAGTTTGAGGAAAATAATTTAGCATTTAAATAAGATTTCTTTATTAGATGCATGTAAATGCATGAAATTAACTATTTTTAAACAATAAAATTGAAAAGAGAAAATTGATATTTATTTTTATATGAAATTGAGAAAATCGGAGTTAGACTAATTGTTTCAATTTCCTTATTGTTTGAGAAAAGAGTTATAAACAAGTTGATTAAATTTCATGTATTATGTAACTGATTTGTTTGGATTTAGGAAATCTGAATGTTAGAATATTTATTTGTCTAAATTCTATTTAAGTTATATTTTCTCCTTTGCACATTGTATGGGAAAAATTGGTTAAATGGGTTTGTAAGTCTTCCAATTGCATTTACTTTAGAAGAGATTTGTTATGTGTTTTATTACAATCCTTTGAGTTAACTTGGGTAGTACACAGTTATTTTTAGTATAGACACTTCATCTATGAACGGGTTGTGACGTCTATTGTTATATGGTTGGTATTTGATGTTGGTTTATGTGCACCTTGTCTACCCATAGTGGAATTAGTTTCCTTATGTTGTTATTAGGGGAGTGGCTCTTTATGAGGGCTGACACACAAAGTGGTGCCTAGGTAACTCATGTAGAGTTAGTTAATCAGTGAAAACTAAATCAATACATTGGGTAGTCTAAAATATTTAACTGGGTTAATTATGCCTCACTCATGGACTCAAGGGCTAGTTCAGACTTGGGGATAAGTCGAGAAGGCCTGGAATGGCAAGATCAATATCTTGTCATTATGAAAGATAATTGATTCTGCAATAGATTGCATGTGGGGCTGGGTTTCATAAGAGGTTACTAGGGTAACCCAAGATGGGGGCAAAAACCTAGGAAGATTCACCTAGGTAACCTATGCAACATTGTGATGACACTCCACCTATAATAATAGTATCCTTGTGAACTTAGTGTACTTGATCCTTCAGTTCTGGAAGCAATGTAACCAGTAAGTTAAGTTTGTACTTGTATAGTTTTTCTATGGTTTTTCCTATGTCTAGGGTTTGTAGGTTATGTCTAGGGAACCTTTTTACCATCTCCTAGCATGGGGGTGGGCCTACGGGTACCACTTGGTTGGGTGGAATGTGCACCTTACACCGTTGGGTCCCCAGTTCTTGTTTCTAACGACGAGTACTTCTTGATTGGAGAGCTCATGTGTGGATATGTACTTTCTTATATTTTTCATTTGTATCAGTGGATACCTTATTTATGTATCACTCCTCAATTGTAATTGTGGAGAATTCTTGTAACATGTAATTGTACACTTTGGTATGACCTACCTCATTTGGAAGTGAGTATTGTAAATGTTATTATTATAATGCAATGTAAGAATGGATCTTATTTGTTCATATACCTTCAATGATGTAATTTATTTGTTATTGAATGTATGTCCTTAAGTTTATGAGAATTAATCACATGCTATGTTTAGTTACTTTTGTCATTTATGGATTTACATGTAGTGTGTTGTCGTGTATCTTAGGGAATGTTTGCATTAATGAAGTTCATGTATACACTTTAAAAAAAAAATTATTACACTTTCATAGTCATTGCAACATTCTTTTAGGTTACGTGGCGGGGCATTACAGCAAGTCTCCAAACAACACCATCAAACTATTGTTTAGTAAGAAAATTCACCACCACCTGAGAATCAGACTCACAAATGATCCTTCTCTAGCCTAGAACACAACTACACTCAATAGCACAAAAGATGGCTAGAGCCTCCATAAGATTATTCGTTTGAAGGCCTTTATAAACAAAAAAAATAAATTGAATGTCCCCAAAACTATCATGACCAACCCCACCAATACCAGCAACACTGGGATTCCCACATGAAGAACCATCAGTGTTAATTTTGAAAATTCTCTTTGGAGGAGGGGTCCAACGATCCTCCCTATTGATTCTCCTCAGGGGGTGTCTACATCTATTCTTCATAGCCTGGCCAACAAATGGCAGGGCATCGCCTTGAAAAGGAAAAGTGAGGAGAGTACAAATAGCTACATCTCCAAGATCCACACCTCTAGAAAAGTCACACTTCGCTAAGATAGTCTCCTAGAGAGAATGAACAATTTTCCACCACAAATGTTGAAAGACCATCCTACTATCTTGAAAATCCTATGATTCCTCTCCAAACAAATATGCCAAATGATCAAAGAGGGACCCACTTCCCAGGCCACCTGAAGGAAAGAGGTCCTCACAAGGGCTCTCCCCCAACAGGCCCAAAACTCACTCAAAGAAGAAACATGCCAACAAGATTGACTCTAAGCTGTCCACCATAAGTGTCAGATCTCTTTAGCAAAGGAACATTGAAAGAAAATATGAGAGACAGATTCCACATCGGTACGACACAAAACGCACATCAAGGGACCTTGGAAGCCTCGCTTACATAAATTGTCCTACATAAGACACCGATTATGAGCAACCAACCACATAAAAAAGTTGCACTTTGGCCAAGAAAATTTACTCTAGACCTGCTTCCACCAAGGGACCTTAATATCTTCAAACATTTGCCTAAGAGGCTCCAAGTATCCTACAAAAATAGAGTATTTTCCCAACGAAGTAACTGCCCCAAGCCAAAACATCTTGCCCAACCAAAGAGTTGCACTCCTAAGAAGCAAGAATTTGAGCCAACTCATTCTGATGCTCCATTGAACCACCCAACGACCATTCACAAGGGTTCCTCCATTTGTACCCCACAGTTAGGCCTATATTCTGAACACACTTATAATGCATAACCTTATTCCAACCAGTTGCTATAAACCAATCATAGAGGGGCTGGAAATGTGGATACATGGAAAGCAAAGGAGGATTACCATCCCAGGAATCCAAAAAAAAGAGAGCTTCAAAGCCCCGATTAGAGATCCAAGAAAGACCCTTCTTAACCAACTAAGCCCCAGTTTTCAGAGTGTGCCAAATCATAGAGCCCCTTCCCTCCAAAGGATAGAAGCCAACATCCACCTGATCTACACTAGATAAATACTTCTGTCTGAGAATCCAAGCCCAAAGCTAGTTATGACTTGTGCACCATCGCCAGTATAATTTGGTTGCTAGAGCTTGCCCATTCCAGATAGAAAATCGAAGACCTAGAACCCCTTCCTTCTTTGGACGACATACAACTTCCCATCGAACTAGGCTCCACTTAGAAGTCTACAAATTACCACTCCAAAGAAATTGGTGTGACAAAACATCAAATTCTTTAAGAAAATAAACAGGAACTGCCTGAACAAAACTTCTATAAATAGGAAGAGCTTGAATCACTGATTGAAGAAGGGTAACTCGTAATTTTTTTTATGAATTCTGGATATTCATCTTCATAAAGTTTAAGAAAGCTTCATTTAAACACATCCTTTTCCCATATGCTTGACCCTAAAACCATAATTTTTAATAGTAGAAATTCATTCTACTCCATTGTTAATAGAAATGACTCAAAGTCTCCAATAAAACAGCAATTTATATTTCTAATCACTTTCCATAATCATCAATGAAGAGATAAAATCAAAAGATCAAGAAATATAAGAGAACACTACCGGATTATAATATATAATACTATATAGTATTAAAATTATTTATAATTCCAATATTAGAAGCCTACAACACATTATTAGTGCCCATGAAAATGCAAGACATTCATTTCCGGTCTTCGTTATCTCCTCCTTTGCCCACAGTTATTTCCGGGCTTCAATTGGAGGGACATATTTCTTTCCCTGAAGTTTGAGGCTCCTCGACAACCACTGACTAATATCATGATTTTTAGTGTGTTTGACAAACAGCATAGCAGAGGGAAGCAAATGCCAGGGTGTTCTCTTTTCGGCTACTTCAAAACAGAAGAGGTACTTCATGCGCTCATGGAGGGGCTGACTTCTCTGATTGTATATAACCTCCATCACCTCAAAATAGCGGATGTAAGAGCAGCAAATGGGATCATTATCATTGACATATATGTTGGGGATCCAATCACTAACCCCAATGAAATCATTATATAAGCCACTTAATATCTCGTCATCTATCATCATATAATCCAACACATTGGGCGCAACAAAAGCATGGGAACGCCAAAAATCACGCACAGCTGCTAAACCTTTTCCGACCGTCTCAAAGAATTTCACCTTGGGAAGTCTTGGGGAAAGAAAGGGAGGATTGAAGAGATGTGCTTCAACTTTAGCTCTGTCTTCTTTTTTCATTTTTCTTGCAACGGCCATTGCAATGGAAGCTCCCACCAGATGGCCTGCAATCCAGATGTTATGAGGTCCGGGGATGTCAATAATGCGTTGCAAGTATTGTAAGCCGATATCCACTCTACTAATTGAATCAAGGCGTGCAGTGATTGCTTTCCAAATGTGATCATTTTCCTTTCTCAGAATACAATTTCCTTCAGGAAATGAACCCCTGAAGGCAACAACTTCTGAGGGGATTTGAAGCTCCTCTGCATCTCCACCTCTTTCGCCTTCACCTATCCACTTGAAAACGGCCCCAAATATTACCTCTTTACCTTCTACTACTTCTGTTATTTTTTCAAATACCTCAAACTTAAGTGATTTGCACCATTCGTTGACCATTGCTTCCTTTTCCTTGCTCTTTTGGAGTTGGTATACAACTTCCACTAGCCAAGCGGCGATACATCTCCTGTCGTTGGGATCTCTCCTGCCATTTACTCATTACATACAAGAATCATTTGCGATGTATCAAATCAATTTGAATGAATTTAATGTAGTGCCATTCATTGCAATACAATATTTAAATAGTTATTTATTGAAAAATAATGCACAACCATAGAATTGGAAACATGGATTCAAATCATGATTAAAACACATAGAAACAAGAAATTGATATGGTGATTGGCATCCTAATAACATTAAGAAATGAAGAACGTCAGAGTATACTCTTACTAGCCATGGAGAAATTAGTGATCACTTACAATTTAATGAGAGTACATATATATTCTTTTCTAAAGTGAGGCAAGACATGGTAGGATGATGAACATAAAACAATTAATGATTCTTCAAATAGTACTCAATCTAATCTTTGACTTAAACTTTCAAATATTGAGTTCAAGAAATAAATTTTTGCTTGAGGAGAAACACAATCCACAAAAAATATTAAATCTATTTGTAAAATTGCAAAAGAATTATTATTTGTAAATTGTAAAGACATGTGAATGGAAAACAATCCCACAAGAAAACTAGGAGAAAATCTAATCACAAGTCATGTGTTTCATCAAATCAAATCAAATTTCTTTTAATCCCTAGCTTTGGCAAAGACCCCTATAGCCAACAAGCCCATCAATAAGGACACATGCTTAAGAAAATAATGAAAAGTAGATTTGCATGGCCGCTACTAAATTATGAATAAAGTACCTTTGTTACATATTAATATGTAAATTAAGGTGGAATATATACCGCTACCTAATGTTTTTTTGTTCATTTACAAAATAGAAATAAAGAAAAGACATATGGTGAATTTATAGAAAATATTTACAAAGTCCAAATAATGGATATCAAACTTAGAGAATGAGGCATGAGGAGTAGATTGATTAACAATCAGTTATTACTTGTCATCTAGAGGTCAATGATTCAAATTCTACACTTCCAAGGCTCTTCCTCACTCTAAAAAGAATTTAACAAGAAGATAATGTTTATAGGGGATGTTAAACAAAATACAAAATCTAATGTGCTACAACATTGTTGGATGAAGAAAAGATGG
>VDFB02047270.1:0-11610 GCA_007258455.2 Sequoia sempervirens | reverse complement strand
ATGATAAAGTTTATGCACTTTAGTCCATGTTAGTACCATAATAAAACTTGAATTTGAAAATTCTTTCAAAATGATTCTTCTTTCTTCATGAATTTATTCATCTCAATATTCATCAATAGAACAACTTTACATAATTTCTTATCTTGAGTCAGATTTAGCTGCATATATAATACCTATGTGTACCACCCTTGTAGTTTGATAGGTTGGTTATGTTGTTTGTGTTTCCTCTTAAATGCTCCTGTTCTCCCTTTTACACACTTGTGATATTTCAAACTCATTCAAATGTCAACACCTCATAGGAAAGTCAATATTGTAAGGCAAAGATTACAACTCCAAAATATGATTAACATTGACTAGATCACAACTTGATCATATATAAGTGAGATATATATATAAAGTTCATTCACATACCTTCTTTCATGAATGATATTCTTGTGCATCTGCAAATCATCAAAGGAATATTGTCCTTACAAAATTATTCTCATATAGAGACTCATTTACGATCCAAGATCGTCAATGTACAAGAGTCAAAAGTAACAATAATTGAACCAATAGATATAATTTCCATACATGTTATATCTCCTCATGTGCAAGTGCATCATTCATATATTAACATGTTTACAAAACATAACAGTCCTAATAGTGATAGTATATCATACAAGTAGTAAACAAGTAATGATATGTAATACATAATCTGTGAAATCTCTAACTATCAATCCACTCATGGCTAGTCACTAACTATCAATTGTCACTAACTATCAATATAATCATGGCTGATCACTAACTATCAATTTGTCTTTGACTATCATTCTTCACATGGCTAGTCAGTTGTCAATTATCTCGACCTGTTTCCTCCATGGCTAGTCATTGGTATCCAATCATCTTTGACTATCAATTCACTGCGACTAGTCAAAGTCAAAACATGATTTGGGTGCTTTTCCACCCAACCATGAAACTATGCTTCCTGAAATTCTTTGTCCACCAAATAATACTTGACTCTACAAAACACTTAGTAGGGGGTACAATATATAGGGTGGAATGCGAGGTGTGCTAACTACATGCATCTCTATCTACTATTGGAATATACATGATCATTGAATGTCAATCATCTCGACTATCAATTCACTATCAATTCACACATGACTAGTCAAAGTCAAAAACATGATTTGAGTGCTTTCCGCCATGAAGCTATGCTTCTTGGAATTCTTTTGTCCACCAAATAATACTTGACTGCTGCACAAAACATACAGTAAGAGATACAATATATAGGGTGGAATTGGGTCGTGCCTAACTTCATGCATCTCTATCTACTATTAGGATATAGGATTCCATGTAGGTAAAGACAAAGAGGATAAATATATAATAGTCCATTCCGTAATAATGATTGCAAAGCTTGGCCAAGCTCATGCTGCATAAATGCAACTTAAATTAGATTTGGAAAAGCAAATGTACAATCTCTGGCACCTATCCCAGAAGGTAACTTTCCATCAATAAAGGGGTGTACCTCCCTTCTAGACCATCTACTAGCATCATACATTTGTGTGCTATAGTCTACCAAGTACTTTGTATCATTTCATCACATTAATGTCAATAATTTAATGAAATTTAAGTCTTTCAATGCATTTCATACAATGCATGCCATTTCATTATCATATGCAGCAACATACATGCCTCTCTTCATAATTTTCAAGTTAGTTCAATCATGATATTGATTCAAGATCGATACGTTCTCTGCAATTTACTCCCTTGACATTTTATCATTGTTCATGGTGAAATTGATAGGTTACAACACTTAACACAACACATGACCAACTATGAACCATGATTCCAAACCAACACAAACACAAGAAAGAATCAATATATTAAATCAAATGCAAGGTTAGTAACATGATTCCTCAAGAAATTCATTTAAATTGCAAAAGAAAGAGGAAATGAAATGAAGAACACAACAAAACTTAAAACATATCAAATCCTATTCTAAAGCAAAGCAAACTCTTAATCTCTTGAGGGAATTGGTGCCAATTTAATATGAAAATTGGTCCTTTCCCAACTCCAATGATGCAATGGTGATTTGGTGATGAAAATTGATCCACTTTGATGAAGAGTGATGAATGCTCCAAGATAAAAACTTGCATAACCTAGCTATAAACTCAAAAATTTGGATGAAGATTGCTAAAGATTTGAGTATAGTAAGTTTACTCAAGTTGAGGATGATCAAATGAGGAATGAAGCCTCTTATTTATAGAATGTCAAGTTGAAAGAATGCCCAAAATAAAGCAATGTGGGATTCTATCTTTCATTCAATGATGGAAGGTGCCACTTGTCATCCAAATGTAAGATAGGTAGGATGTGCAGTTTGCAGTGAATGTGCCAATAAATAGAGATTAGTTGGCCTTTTCAAATTCAAGTTGGCTTGTTGGAGAGGAGAAAAAGGGACAAGTACCAAGTGGGGACATATAAGAGGAGTTAATGCCATGTTGGAAGGACAAGTCAACTTGTTTTTGAATTCAAACTTGAGGGAATATTCTCCAAAGATGCCTTGTTGAGGAAAATGAGGAATTTATAAATGAATTAAAATACTTTATTTGTGCAAGTGGGAAAATCTAGAGAATGTGACATGAGTTAAATTAAATTAATTAGGATTAGATTAATTTAGTGAGGGATTTAGGTGATTTGACATTTTTGCTTTATATTTAAAGATTAAACTAAATCAAAAAGGAGATGAATGATGTTTTTAGATTTAATTAAATAAAGATTTGATTTATTTAATCAAAGAGGGATAATGATAGACTTAAATTAAATAAAGTTAATTTATTCAATTTAAATGGATGACCTTAGAGATAAATCAAATAGGCTTGATTTATTTGATGAATGGTTTAATGAACTTGATTAAATGCATGATGTGAATTTTGCATGTCTACATTTTACCCTTCTTTAAAGCAATGTACTTGTTGTGTTGGTTCAAAGAATAAACTTTCCGTGATCAAAATTAAAAAAAAATCTATTTTTTTGGATGCCCCAGTACACTAGTACACCAACAATTCCAAACATTTGGATTAGTCACCAAGAGATTTGAAAATAAAACTCAAGAGAGAAGAATCACATCCAAATTCAACATAGAAATTGAGAGAAATTTTGAAAAATTGCTTAATAAATCAAGTGGCCAAAGAGTCGCAGAATGATCATCAAAGAATTGGTGACTAATCCAATCATAAGAAAAACGAATGTACAAAGGGTGGTCCTTACAACACAAGAACATTTACATCAAAGGAATCAAATAAATCATCAATTCGAAACACTTCACATAACTGTGTATCCGTAGTAATCACATAGAGGGAGTAAAGGACTACACGACACCTCTCATCCTAGGTGTGCTAGAGAACATATTCAATGACATTCACAAATCAATCATTCCTCATTGCACATGTTCATGCAATGGTTTCATACATCAATACATGCTTCCATTCATTTTTGATACTCAAACATTTATTTTTAATGTGATGCAAGAAGACATGTGAAAGAGGAATTCCACATTATATGCAAGAGTTAGATTCACTCCAATAAATCATTCATAACATTAGGAATTCCGATTGTAATATGCCCCTCCATTTGACATAATGAATAAAAGACAAGGTCTACGCAACTATTTTTCATCATAGCATTACATGTCTATTCATTTCCAAATGTCATAATTCAATATACATGGTTGACTTGGCATTCAATCGCCACTTAGTCAATTCAATTTTACATCAATGATACAAAGAATAATAAACAAAGATGAAATTCCAAGAATTATAGCATATGGTCACTTTGATTACATGTTCAAAGTCAAGCCATGCAATAGTACTAAACTAAAACACATTATTTTATGCAAGAGATGACATTTCATTTAGTCATGCAAGAGCTACCCACTTAAGGGTCTACACAATCTATATCTCAAATCACTATCACAATCCTGATATAATGACATCTAGATGCTTATGTGGGTCAACATATCAAAGTTATCTATGATATTCAATTTACGTTATAACTTAATTACTCTTTCTTTGCAAGGTAGGGGCATTTAATCATCACAATTCACATTAGAAGGTCACACATGAGGTATGATCCATTCTACCACACAATATCTCATTAAAGAAGATAGGCTAACCAACTATGGCCACAAATGCAAGATATATCAAACACATTGGACCCCTATAACTTCCTCAAGATGCTAAAAGGAGTTAACCATGTAGGTTTACACAAATAATATGAAAAACACAACCGAGGGACATACATCATCGTCCTGAATGACTTGCTAGGTCAACTTCACTTAGATTTTATCTATTTTCATTTATACATGCAAAATTGCATTCTTATAAGATCAAGCCACCATGCACATCAAGAAGGTTAAAAAATAATTATATTCTATTTTCCTCATGCATTCCTATCATCGTGCAACACATGGCTCCTATCATATCAATATGCACCATGCAAAAGTTGGAACAATTCTTAGAATTCAATGCATAGTTAGTATGAAATGATTGTGCTCCTTCATATATTTACTTTCTCTTCATGTGTTTGATAACCTTAGGATGCCTACATTCATTCATTCCCTTCTTATGTTTATACATATGCTCATTTCTTAAAACAAATGACTTTAAAAGGCACTAAGCAAATTTTTAATGTAACATAAGTTTTCTTTTCAGGCACTAGTTCTATTTAAACGTAGCCTCAGAGTCTAAACTCTTGGCTTTAATGTAAGTTGCACACAATTTTCGATATGGCTTCTAGTTAGTAGGAAATATCATAATGCAAGAATCTATTTGGTTTTCTCAAGATGTGTTCAAACATCTTAGAAGGATTTCATGTAATCATGCAAGGGACATTCCATCTTCTTCCTCCTTATAGTACATCCTTATCTCATACTATATTAACTACTTATATTTATAAGTCTCATAAAATTCTAAGAAGGTAGGCTTCTTGTTCATTGACCTTGCTGCTTTTGGTCTTAGCTTACCATCCTATTAGCAAGAAGGACCAAAACTTAGAGCTTATCCAGAGGACTTATCAGATATGAGACAACATCTACTAAACAAACATGTAAAGGAATAAGGACAAAGCATCAAACATGCAAGTCCAACATGTGGATAAAATATGTAAGAATGATTAGAATTGTCCAAGCGATTCCTTCCAAGACACAAGGACTTAGGTCATGCACACAAAATTTTTAGGATGTTTCCAACTCAAACATTGATCAAAACTGATCTTTCCGATGACAAGTCTGTGTGCCGAAAGCACTCTCCTTAGAGAGATTAATTTTTGCTTCAAGAACTCTAAGAAAAGGGACATCATCCCTTTCCTGTTAGGTATGACCAAGGTCTATGAGACTCTACAATTACACTTTATGACTTGCTTACGCATCTTCATGCGATCAAGGGTTGCAACTAAGCAAGGTGAACTCAATGCCCTAACACTAAACCTTAAGCTTTGATACCAAATGTAATGACCTCCATAGATTTAACTTAATTTAATTCACAAATTACACATCATCATGCATATAGAAATGACACGTTCTCAACATATAAGAATGGAGATAAGGAATTATATTTAATAAAGATTGGAGTACATGTGTTGATTTCATGGAAAAGCTTATAGGAACATTTCCCTTATAGTAGACCTCATGGTTGATAACAAGATTGAACAATATAGAAAAAAATGAGCCTTCCTGATAGGATCCTTTCAACTTTTGAAACTTAGACAAAAACATTGTTGGAGCATGTTTTCGCTTTGCCACGAAGTGAATCACTTCTCTAGAATTCTTCCTAAAGAAAGAATACCTGGCCCAACATGAGGAAAACTAGCAATGCAAATTTGAATAGGAGTAATGGAATGTGTGATACAAGTCATATCAACATCTAATCATATTATGATTAAACAATACAATAATTACACCCAAACGTCATCTTGCTTGATGCTTGAGCACATACATAGTCAATCATGTAGGCTACATACCAGTTCACCTTCAATGTTGTTTGGTCCATATTTTCTTAAAAGAAACAAGGTAAATCTGTGCAAGTACTAGTTTGCTAACATAATAACATGTCTACATGCATGTTTGATGCAAAGCATGGGGTTCAAACTCATAGATCTCTGAAACACAAAACAAGAGCTTGTTTTTTCATCCTTCTTTGATTCAACTTTCCCCCCATAAAGAACTAGGCTCTATAAGGCTACAAAACATCCAAATTTGCAATCAGGGTTCCAAAATCTTACTAAACCCTCAAACCACTTTCAATATCATAAAAATGACTGATTCAATCCAGGAAAGGTCTGAAATAACTCTGCACTTTCATTTCTCCAAGCATTCTCTCATAAGAGGTTTACTCGCTTGTAGTAGTCCCAAAGGACAAAACCAGGCATAACTTTCTAAATATATTAAATTCCCCAAAATATAACATAGATTCAAGGACCCATTTTTGCATACTTCAACATATCTTAAAAACACATACCTTTATTTTGGAGCATATCCTCCAATTAATTGCTACTACGCTCTCCTCCTTGACCAATTAGGCCACTTTTACAAAGTAACTCCACTCTAAAAGTGTTTCCAACCTTAAAAACCAATTGAAATGTTCTTTATAGACCTAAAATAGTCTGAATCGACAACTTTCCTCAATTGGAACAATAAAAAACTCATCAAAATGCAAAACCCTTACTCTAGGCCTTCATATGCTTGAAATAAAGAGGGTTTATTGAAAATCAATACCCCAGGCCCTATCTCACTTTATCACTGCCTCAAACACATCAAAATATGTCTACATATGCTTAATAAAACATCTCCCAACCTCTATCAATGCAATTTCATCAAACTACCACTTCTAGTTATCCATTTTGAACCAAAAAATTCATGAAATCACTTAGGGCAGCAATCAAAAACCCCTCCAAACGCCTTCCCTGCTCCTAAAATCCATTATAACATCAAAAAATAACCTAATTCACCCATTCCACCAAGTCTTAAACTAATCTATAGGTGGAATGGGTGATTAATCCATTTTAAGTGCTTTCAAACCCTTAAAATCTGAGTTACAACCCATCTACAGTCATTTACAACCCACCTATAGTAAAATGACTGTAAAAACCACAAATCTCAATGAAAATTCTTCAAAATAGAACAAAATTGAAGCTACTTCATGTTTACATCAATTAAAATTTCAATTTGGATAAAAAACAAACTGATTGGGGCCGTATAATGGCCTGCAACAGTAATTTACCAGAATTTTTCTAAAAAAAATAGAGTTTTATTTGTTGTTTTCACTCCAATACAATCTCTAGCCTTTGCCTCAACTTGTATAAGGCTATTTAAACACCAAGACACCAAAAATAAGTCACAAAATTGACTAACCACCCTTTGGACTCCAAAATGACCATTCGTATTCTCAAATGTTGCATTTTTGCAACTTTACAATGTTGCACTTTTTTTTGACAATTTTTGAAAACAACCTCAACTTTAGCAAAATAACCCTACCATGACTCAAATTACATAACCAATGGTCTATGATGACCTTATTTAATGATTAAAAGACTCAAACTCCTAAAACCAACTTAAGACCTTACTTGATCAAATCCTGCAAAATTGAACTAACACGGTGCCCTTGACCAATGCAAACCTTTTGAAAATCCTTTCATGAGTGCATATCAAGAAATGACGTGGATTCAATGTAAGAGCATGCAAGTATTAGCATGAAAGTAAATAAAATGCAATATTAAATAAAGAAGGTATTGCTCATGTATGTATGTACAATACATATATGGGTATATATATGAGTATACATTGTTAAGCAAAGAGATTCCATTACACATTATCTCTTATTTGACTATCATGAGAAAAACATGTTTGATAATTATATGAGCAAGCATTACCTTTCTTACATGGAAAAACATAATCAATAATTCATAAGTACAAGATTCTATCTGCATATTCATTTCTTCATCAAGTCATGCATCAAACACTAACTACATGTATGATGTTTTATAATGCACAACTATTATATAAGCATCTTCCTATTTTTCCTTCAAAATGCATC
The DNA here is from genome assembly GCA_007258455.2 of Sequoia sempervirens. NCBI lineage: Eukaryota > Viridiplantae > Streptophyta > Pinopsida > Cupressales > Cupressaceae > Sequoia > Sequoia sempervirens. Next base: position 3,544 of record VDFB02047270.1, on the reverse strand, counting down.
TCATCTTCTAATAGGTAGACACCATGCAATTGAATGGTATCTATTTATTTCTATCACTTATTCTATGATTTCATGATGAACGTTTTATTCACTATCAAGATACTATGAGAATATTTTAATTGATATTGGGTATCTTTCATTAGGAATCATGAAGTTCATGTAAATATTGTCTACAGAACTATTCACTTTGCATCACATATACATAACATTGTGCAATAGTCTGTTCTACATCAACTTATACTTTTAAGTTGTTCACCAAAATATCCCATGAGAACAACCTATTTGATATAACTATATGATCTTAAGTCAATAGATACAATGCATAACAACATGAAACCAACTGCTAATCATGATCTCTAATCATTATTCATGAGGACTCACACATATAGTATCATTTAAAAATCTTATTCAATAAATCAAACATCATTCGAGTAAAGTAAATAAGTTGATAAAAGAAAACATTATCTTCTATTAGAAGCCCATTTATGATCAGCTTGATATATAACTAATATTTTAATTGAAGTATAAATATAAACGTTAGAGAAAATAATAGCCTTTGGCGTTATGAGTAATAGAATGATCTGGTTTATCTCAACACATTCATAATGTAGCCAAATTCTAAGCAGTAGTTTCACATTTTGCACTAGTTACTAAAATAATAAAACTAAGTCTTCCCTTACGTTTAGTTTATCATGCAAACTTTGGAGTTTATCTTAAACAAGGAGAGAAATATTTAGGTTGTTATGATAAGCTAGACAAACAACCAAAGTCTTATCATTAAAGATGTTAACCAGGTCAATATGAGGGAAAATCCAAGTTCAAAATATAGTTAGCCAAATATTGATAATTAAAACTAGAATGTTTTCAAGTTTCTTATGTATTTATGCAATAATTAAAATGATATAGGATTTGTTATGGTTTCAAGACAACGATATAAAAATTGTTTGGGCATCTCTTAAAAGATTTATGTCGATCTTTCTCTAATTAAGAAACGCGATATGATATGTATCATTTGTTGCTTTAAAATACACATTTGACAAATCGAAGAAAAGATTTCACAGTAACAATATATGTATATATACATATATGTATACATATATTGTTCAACACCATTTAATGAAATAAATATTGATTAGAATGAAATTAATCTTTCTCAGCTTTGATTATGCACCATTTAATGGAAAAACTAGTTATAAGACATAACGATATTAATCGCTCTATTTTAGCCTTAATTTACAAAGGAAAACCAGAATGATATCAATTGTTCAAATTATAATTAGAATGATGGTAATCATTTCTACATCAAATGGAACGATGATAATCGCTCATCAGATCGCCTTTTAAATTAGAACCATAGTATTTGCTAATAGAGATATTTGTTATTATTAAAAATTATATGCACAATGGTCATGGTGTCCATTCCTCCGTGCTAAAGATAATTATATTTTGAAGCTTCATATCTCTTGGAAGTGTTGAGCAATACTTCAGGTCATAGATTTTAGGCAAAAAAGCTTGGTTGTTGTGTAGACTCGATTAAATAAGTAAGCTTAAAGAGATGCAAGTATGCATGCATCGTCGATCAACACAAATTGTGTCACCTGAGCTTAAAAACTAGATGTGCAAGGAACAAGAGAACTAGGTATCCAACGTCCTACACTCAGAAATAACCCACGAGGGCAATAAGAGCTTCTAAATTTGCAATGGATAAATCTCATTTTTCAAATAAATTGGGGTATGAACTTAATGGCCTAGATTCTAAATCGACTCTAAGATCATTACTTAAGTGCCTATTGGGATAAATGTATCATACCTAGGAATCTCCCAAATTCCAAACAAAATTAAGAGAATAGGCTTTAAAATCTTTCATAAAAATAAAGAGATCGCTCGCATGAAATGCAAGATATGGGCATATCATTATGGAAATATAAGATGCATGCATAACATTATGAAATGTCATTAAAGCTCACATGCAAGTTTCGTACATTACTTTATGCAATATAAAAACATTTCAATAAATGATGCATGATTAATATATATTAATAAATTTTCTCTATTTGATATCCTTTTATCAAATGTAATTTAATTTCTTTTGATAAGATAATATATTTTATCTTTATTATTAAAAGAGTAGTTTGAGATTAGAATATTTTATTTCTTTTATTTTATTTGTTTATCTTGAAGAATAAAATAGCATAGGTCACATTTTCTCAACATCCTCCTTTTAAAAATTAAAATATTATGATAATATAATCATATTTTTAATTTTCTCTAGTATTTAAATTTTATAGATTAAATAGTTGATTTTATGCAAGAAGCATGATGTGAGAGCTTCCCCCTTTCCCTCTTGCCATGGAGTTTTCCAAAATTGACACCTTGAAAGTTAACCTCACCTTCCCATATTCTTCTTTAAATTTCTTCTCATCAATTGGCACCATCTTAACATGCCAAGGGCTCAATTTGAAAACTTCAATGAATCCTACCCTAGTGACATCAACCATCTTTATGCCAGAATGTGTCCTCACTACCCTAACATTAGGGTCATAGTTGGCTGCTATGGATTTCAAGAGGTCCACATCTAGGTACACATTAGGGACAACCAATTTACCCATATCCAACCTCCATCCATTGCACATGGGAATGCTTAAAACCATCTTCCCAAACCAATGCTTAAATAAGGTCCATCTAGTGTATGGTAGAATAGTGTCTTGATGGCATGTTGTCTGTTAACAATGCCATCCTCGAATCCAAGGTCTTGGAACATTGCTTGGCCATCATACTTATTATTGGTGGAGGGTTTCAACTGGTCCAATATATATTGGTACAGAGGTCATGTATTGGGCTTAGAACCAAAGGGTTGGGGTTTTGGGGGTGCCATTATAAATGTAGGATGACATGGGCTAGGGTTTCCTTGAGTGCAACTAGGATTTTAAGCCAAATTTAGGAAAATCAAAGAAAATTCATAGCAATTAAAATGCAATCTATGAATGTAAAACCCTAAATGAAGCCTAATTTACAATCTAACACAGGAAACTAGCACTTGCACACAAATTTTATGGAAATACAACATAGGGATGGAAAATTTTTTACTTACTAGTGTTCGACGCTTAAAAACCCTAATATTGGATGCAAAGAGCTTGAAAAACACTATTACAAATCTCTAGATGCTTGAAAACACTTTGGTGAATCAAATTATGCTATGTTTCCTGCTTTTATGGTGAGAAATCCCATTAACTTGGCAGTTGAACATCACGTCCGCCATTATTGTTTGCTTGCACAAACTAGAATGTTTTCATCAACTCTGTTTGCAATTTTAAATTACAACCATTGATCTTCCAGTGAGTTGGATTAATGGATGGCTTAGATGGAGTCACAAAAGTTTGAAAATTTGACTTGTGTTGACCTCAACGTCCGACCAATTAGATCTTGCCATATGGAAACCTTCCTTGTTGTTGCTATGGGATCTACCACACTTTACAATCCATGAGAATGTCCATGTTTTGTTAGCCCGTTATCCCTCATGAGTCTATTGGATAATGATCAATGA
>VDFB02047269.1:0-28101 GCA_007258455.2 Sequoia sempervirens | reverse complement strand
AACCATATGTCGCTATAATAACAAACGGACCAAGCCACAATTGAAATTCCACCTGGCTTTCTTTTCCATCTCGTCAGATGATTTTCCTCAAAACCAAGTCACCCACTTGAAATGCCCGTGGTTTAACTCTGTGGTTATAACTACGAGACAGGACTTGTTGATAACCTTTCAAGTGATCAGCTGCATGTTGGCGTCTTTCATCTAACAGTTCGAGTTCTTGAAGGCGAGAAACTCGGTAGTCTTCATCACTTATCAATCCCTTAAGTGAAACCCTAAGCGAAGGTATTTCAACTTCCAATGGTAAGATCGCTTATGCTCCATAGACTAAAGCATATGGTGTAGCTCCTGTTGGTGTGCGAATACTAGTTCTATATGCCCACAAAGCTGGGTTGAGTTGAACATGCCAATCACGTCCAGCATCATTTACTGTCTTCTTCAATATCTTTAAAATGGTTTTATTAGAAGCTTCTGCTTGACCATTACCCTGTGGATAATAAGGTGTAGAGTACCTGTGTTGGATATGAAATCTTTCACAAAGTTCATCAACATCCTGATTCTTAAAAGGTCTTCCATTATCAGTAACAATAGAATTAGGAATTCCATATCTACAAATAATGTAATTCAGGATAAATGAAGATATCTGTTTACCAGTCACTATTGTTAGAGGAACAGCTTCAATCCATTTTGTAAAATACTCAGTAGCTGTGATGATAAACTTATGACCATTTGATGATGAAGGATGTATTTTTCCAACAAGATCTAATCCCCACTGAGAAAAGGGCCATGTTGAAATAAAAGGCTGCAATTCTTGTGTAGGTGCATGAATAAGATTCCCATGGATCTGGCATTTAGAACACTTCTTAACAAAAGTAAAAGAATCTTGCTCCATGGTAGGCCAATAGTATCCCATTCCGACAAGTTTCTTTGCTAAGGTCAAACCACTTGAGTGAGTTCCACAAATACCACCGTGAACCTCTTGTAAGGCTTTTTCAGATTCGTCACGTTCAAGACATCTAAGGAGTGTACCATCAAGACCACGTCTATAAAGGATATTGGCAATTAAAGTATAACAGGATGATTGACGAATAAAATTCCGTTTTTGGTTTCGGGATAAATCTGAAGGCAAGATGTTATCTTTCAAATAGGTATATGTTTTGCCATATAAGGGTGAATCTGAACCAGTCAAATGACATATAACTTGGGTTTCAGGATTATCATATGCAGGAGAAAACAATTGTTCCACCAAGAATTCATACTTGGTTTGATCTTCCGATATTTGTAATAAAGAAGCAATGGTAGCCATTGCATCTGCAGCTTTATTGTCAATTCTTGATATTTGTGAAAATTTGATTAACACAAAATATTTCTTATAATCATCCACCATGTTTTTGTATGGTAGCAACTTATCATCTTTGGTTTGATAATCATCATTAATTTGATTAATGATAAGTTGTGAATCACCATAAACTTCCAGCTCTGTAATCTGCCATTCCAAAGCTATCTTTAATCCTATGAGTAATGCCTCATATTCTACTATGTTATTTGTGCAAGGAAACATCAACCAATATGATCGTGAGATGGTATGTCCTTCAGGTGTAACAAAAAGAATCCCTGCCCCCGAGCCATATTGTGTATAAGATCCATCAAAGTATAATGCCCACGGTCTCTGAATTGTTGCTGTAAAGACATCTGCATTAGGAAACTCAATATGCATTGGATTGTCTTCTTGTAAAGGAGCTTCAGCTAACTGATCTGCAATGACCTGTCCTTTAATCGCTTTTCGATCTATATAGTGAATATCAAACTCACTTAAGATCATTAGCCATTTTGCAAGTCTTCCTGTTAAAGTGGCTCTACTTAATAGGTATTTCAATGGATCTATCTTTGTTATCAGCTTAACTGTATGAGTCAACATATAATGTCGCCACTTTTGAGAAGCAAACACTACTGCAAGACAAGCTTTTTCAATGAAACTATAATTTAACTCATGTCTTGTTAAGGTTCTGCTAATATAATATATAGCCCTTTCTTTACCTGTAGAGTCTTCTTGTGCTAGCAATGCACCCAAAGATACTTCTGTTGCTGAAATATAGAGTATAAGCGGCTCTTCTGGAATAGGCAAAATTAGAACTGGTGGATGTGTAAGATATTGCTTGATCTGATTGAATGCTGCTTCACATTTGTCATCCCATTTAAATGGAACATTTTTATGCAATAGATGTGTGAATGGCAAGCTTTTGTCTACTAGTTGAGCTATAAACCTTCTGATGGACTGTAATCTTCCTTGCAAGGATCTTAATTGACTGATATTTCATGGTGGAGGCATGTCCATTATAGCTTGTACCTTTTCTGGATCAACTTCTATACCCTTTTCTGAAACAATGTACCCTAGGAGTTTTCCAGATGTAACACCGAAGACACATTTCTTTGGATTCAGTCGAACATTGAATTTTTCCATTCTGACAAATATTTTTGACAATATTTCTAGGTGTTCATCTCGTGTATGAGATTTAGCAAGTAAATCGTCAACATAATCTTCCATGAATGTATGCATCATATCATGAAAAATAGTTGTCATTGCTCTTTGATAAGTAGCTCCAGTATTCTTTAACCCGAATGGCATGACATTCCAGCAATAAGTACCCCAAGGACATGTGAACGTTGTTTTATCTTGATCTTCTGGTGCAATTTTTATCTGGTTGTATCCTGAGAATCCATCCATTAATGAATACATTGCATGTCCAGCAGTTAAGTCTACAATCAAATCTATGTTAGGTAAAGGAAAATCATCTTTAGGGCATGCTTTATTTAAATCCCTGAAATTTGTACAAACTCTGATCCTTCCATCTGGCTTTGAAACAGGTACAATGTTTGAAATCCATTCTGCATAGTCAATAGTTCGAATGAATCCAACATCTAAAAGCTTCTTTAATTATTCCTTGACCAATAATGCAACATGTGGATGCATCTTTCTGAGCTTTTGCTTTACAGGTTTTATCCCAGGTTTGATAGATAAATGATGCATTATCAGATTAGGATCTAACCCTGGCATATCAGCATATGACCAAGCAAAGTTAATTTGATTATCCTTCAAGAATTGCATGAATTTTTGGACTTCTTCAACTGTTAATGATGCTGCAATTTGCAAAACTTTTGGCTGCTCTGTTGTACTTATGTTGATTGATTCCGTTGGTTCAATCAAAATAGAAGATCTTTCATGATAATACTTGGGAAGAGTGTCAAGTTTCTCATCCTTTAGTGCCTCAGAAAGGTTTTCACTGTCAGATTTGCTCTTTATTTTTCTCTTGTTTTGATCTATCACTGCCTTTTTTCGGTTTTCATCAATAGATCCATCTTTTATTTCATTTATTTTGCAGCTAAGAGACTTGACACTCTCCTTGTCAAAATCATGAGTATAAGATTCTTGAATGAAACAATTTTTTTCTTCATTTGAGGAACAAAGGAAAGTTATAACATCTTCATCATTACTGAATGTAGGAATATGGATAGGTGCGTCAATATCCCAATCTATAAGTTCTGGATAAACTAAAGGCATAGGATCATTAGGCTGGGTAAGGTCTTGAATTGTCAAAGTCATGATGTGGTTGTCATCCTCATGGTAAACAAGGTCTGTGATGGTATTCTCCTGTTGATTATCAATCTCGTTAGAATCTGATTCTTCCTCACTTGAGTCATAATCGCTTTGTAAAATATAATCGAGTGGAGGCCTTGAACCTTCTCCTTGTATAAGAACAGGTGCATATTTATGTATAGTATCAACTTGTTTATCCTTCCAGAATTCATCATTATAAATGGTGTCCCATTCATATTCATTAGAATCAGTATTTGAACTATTTTGCAATTGGAAAACTGATTCATGAGATTTATCTGACACGGATTCTCCTTTGTGAACTAATGATGTCTGCTGTGAAGTAAGTTCTTCTTTATCTTTACCATATCCAAGTCTTGTTTTATCACTTGAATGCTTTGAAATAGGCTGAATTGGTTCCACAATTCCTTCTCTTTGTTTCCCTATAGGACCATTTCCTTCATAACCCATCTTTTGCATGATAGCGTACCCTTTACCATATTGTTCTTTAGGTAACTTAATGTGCAAGAGAGATTCATCTTCATCTTTGTATACCCAATTTAGGATGTCCCTATCTTCAGCTTCTTCTTCAGTGGTATTAGCTCTAATGAATTTTCCATCAAACTTTGTGATTGTCACGGAAGTTTGAGATGTAGAAGCAGTTGCAATCTTTTGATTTGATAAAGTTGGTAATCCATGTGATCTTGGAGAAGGAGGTAAAGTAGAAAGAGATAGTGAATATTCACCTACCCCTTTGTCTTTAAACTTCAGTTTAGTATCAAGATTGTTTGTCAATTCTTGCAATTGGACTTGTAGATTAGAAGAAGAAACAACAAGAGCTTCTCTATTGTGTGGCACAAAAACATCTTGACTCACCCTAAGATTGGAACAAGTTTGGGTACTATTGTAATCAGCTTGTATGGTTATTTCTTGTCCATCATATGGAAACTTGATACATTGATGATATGTTGATGGTACGGCCTGCATATCATGAATCCACGGACGACCCAAAAGTATGTTATAAGACAAATCTCGATCTAGAACCTGAAAAAAAGTATTCTTCACAACAGGTCCCACTCTGATAGGTAGCAATATTAATCCCTTAGAAGCTCTTTCTTCATCATCATATGCCTTAATGGTTATCTTCCTTCATGAATCAATTTCATTTTCTGAAATTCCTAAGGCATTTATCAATTTTAAGGTACAAATATTAAAACCAGCTCCTCCATCTATTAAGACACGTCTAATTCGATGTTTATGGATCATGACTTCAAGATAGAGCGAGGAATTATGTGGATGTGTCATAGAAGCATCATCTTTATCGAAAAATGAAAGACAAGTGGGGGAAGACAAATGTCCCACCATGGCTTGAAATCTGTTTGCATCTAGATCAGTATCAACAGTTGTGCTCACAAGCGCTTCTTCTAAAATATTTTTGTGTATGGGGGATATTTTAAGAAGTTCAAGAATAGAAATTTGAGCTGATGTTTTTCTCAATTGATCAACCAGATTATACTGAGTTGGAGAAGAAATAGTTGTTTTAGATGAACTTCCTTTTAAAACAACCTTTGCTTGACCTCTTGTTGTTACATTAACCTGTTGATATTCTTGTTTTCCTTTAATTTTGATAACATTAATCCGATTATCATCCGTGTAAATATGGCGGATTATATTGTCTTCAACATTATGTATGCTTTTGGCTTTGGTATCCGATGTTTCCCCCTTTTGGTAGTTTGGCAAAGGATCTTTGAATGCTTGATGATCATCATTGGTATGATGTCCCTCAATTGTAATAGTACCATTGTCAATTAAATCTTGTACTAGATTTTTCAAAGCTTGACAATTGTTTGTCCTATGGCCTTTACATCGATGATAATTGCAATAATACAAGTCATTCCATGATGTTGGTTTAACTCGTGGCTCATAATCTCTTTGTGGTGGTAAAGTGATAACCTTATTATCAAGAAGTTCCTTGAGAGCAGATTCAAGAGATTGACCCAAAGCAGTAAAAGTCCGTCGATTTGAAAAGAATGAAGGTCTAGACGGATTTGATATTTGGGTATTGCCAAGATTATTATTGAAATTACCACGATTTTGATTGGTATTTTGATTGGTTATGTTCTCTTGCTTGGAAATTTGTCCTTGTTGATTGTTGTTTCCTTGTTGTATTGTATTTCCTTGTGAATTGTTTCTTGGAACACTTGATAGATTGAAAACGGATGGCCTTGTTCGTAAATTATTGGCATCCACTATGCCATCATTAACAACATTTTTGTTTCTATTCCAAAACCTTGTTTTATCGTTGTTTTGATTTGATGTACTTGGATTATCAAGTTTTATCACTCCCCTTTTAACCAAGGCCCCTTCAATAGTGATTGCATTTTCAATCAGTTTTTCAAAGTTATGAGGACAATGAAGGTTAAGCCTATAGCTTAATTCTCGATCAAGGCTATTGATAAAAATATCCATCTTTTCCTTTTCAGGAATAGGACGAGAATATCGTGCAAATAACCTTCTCCATCTTTGTAAAAATGTAGTAAAGGGTTCTCCTACTTTTTGTTTCACTTTACAAAGATCAAGCATTGTTATTTGATGTTGAATATTGTAGGAGTATTGTGAGATAAATTGATTTATCAACTCCTCAAAAGTTTTGATAGGTGGAGTAATTTTTGAAAGCCACTCCATGGATTGTACGCCTAGACTTCGTGGAAATAATCGCATCAAGTAAGTATCATCATAGGCGAATTCAAGACTCATGTTTCGAAAATCCCTAACATGGTCTATGGGATCAGTTTTTCCATTATACCTATCATACTTAGGAATTTCGCAATGTTTTGGAAATGGAATCATTTGAAGACTCCTATCAAATGGATAAGGAGATATGTCTTCCAAAACATATTTCTTTGTTGTACCTCCTTGCATTTCCTTTATTTTCCCTTGTAATTCTTTTATCTGTTGGTTAAGAGCACTAAAGTCATTAGGAGGATTTTCAGGATTTTGTTTAATCCCCTCTATGTCAAAGGTGTGAGGCAACTTAGCTCCTTGATTAGCTAATGTAAGAAAATATTTTTCTTTGTTACGTTCTAGGATTCTCTCCATAAGAGTATGGAATTGAGGATCTTGTTCTGCTTCTTGAAGCTTTTCTTCCGTTATCTCATCAAGATTAAATGTTTCCTCTTCTTTTTCATTTCGATCACCCATTTTACTAGTTGTAGTTTCTCCCTCGTCTTTTTCCATTTGTTTTTGAGATCTTGTGAAGACAGGCATAGATTTGTATCAAAATTTTACTCGCTTTTGATCAAAAGAGTTAAATAGTGCAATTGATGTGGTATGTATGAAGGTCAAGATAGAATGAAAATTCTATGACTTATACAAAATTTTCTAATCTTGTAGCTTGTGTTGTTCCCTAAGTGAAAGGATGAAAATCCTGTTGGTGGGAATATAAGCAAAAGATCTAGAAAAGGATGGTTGTTGCACTTTATGAAGTTTTGATCATGGCTTTGTAAAAAGATGGATTTTGTGATAGATGCCTAATATATTCTAAGTTCTCTATTGTAATATTTGATTTGGACGAGTAGAGTATTCGATTGCTGGTTGGGGAATATAACTAAAACGGATGCGTTGACTATGGTTATGCCTTTGAGAAAGGGCTCTTCTTTGAAAATAAGCTTGTGAATACAAGGGCTCTATGGCATAATCATCTGAAAGACCTCTAACACAATCATGATACCTATGAAGAAAAGTTCTATATTTAAGTAAAACTTTTCGACTTTGATATAAGAATTTTTGTTTCTTCAATAATTTCTTGTGGTTGAGAGGTTTCTTTGGCTTCTTAATCCTTTTGGAAACGGATTTTTTTACAAACTTTGTAGATTTCCAATCTCGTAACATGAGATTGATCAATATGATAATGAGTGCTTTGGATGATCTTTATCTAAATTAATGTAGTGAAAACACATCAAACAAATTGAAAACAGTTGTTTTTAAGTCCTATGCTAAACATTAAGTGTGTAACCAAAATGTTTTTCAAAAATTGTTTTAACAGGTTTTACACATGACAAGCACTTCAAATAGACTCACTCTTAGTTCTCAAGTAGGTCATCATAGCAATCAACAGCCCACATCTTAAAACTCACTCACACAGCCGTGTCACCCCCGAAAGGGCGCCCGTGTTTTTGTCTTTTCCAGGTGCGTACTCAGAGTGACGGAAGTGGATACCGATCCCCTGAGCAAACAATCCTTGGCAGTTATATGGTGAGTATCTTGGGGGTAGATTCTTCCCTCCCCTGCACTGTGATTGAGATGATGTTTGGATACTGACTCGGTTAGCTACTACACTAGGTTCGTAGTAAGGATTTCCGTTCGGTGCGGCAAATGATAACTCCCTCGAGAGACCTCCCTACCTTTAGAACAAAGGCTTTGGGGATGGTTATCATGCACACTACCGTCAAAAGAGGGTTTCCCCAATTTTGCTTTAAATTTTATAGTGGGGTGGAATAGCCTGGCTTTGGCTTGAACCCACTTGAGTCGTTCCTCTTGGGTGAGTACTTTTTCCCACAAGAGCAGGCTCTCTACAAGGTTTTAATAAAGCAGTAAATTGCATAAAAGAAAATTGATGAGTTTGGCATTTTGATCACCCAGTTAAGGGGAGAGCATAGGCCTATCACCGAAGAACAAAGCAAACAAGGGTTCAATTATTAAGCACCAAAATAAAAATTTTCTAACTAAGTGAAGATGTTGCTTCACATAACAAGAAAATTCAATTTTAAACCCAAATTGAAAGATAAAGTATCTATCCTAGGATTGGTTAATTTTATCCTTTAGATGACTACCCTAGGATTGCTTTGTTTTATCCTTTAGATGACTACCCTAGGATTGCTTTGTTTTATCCTTAAATGACTACCCTAGGATTGGTAAATTTTATGCTTAAAATTATTAACTGTCCGCGGCTGCGTCGGAATCAGTTAAATTAAATTACAGTTACAGATTACAGATTACAGTCCTTTAAAAATTTGCGCTGCAAAATAAATTACAGGTGCTGAAATAAACGTTACGGGCGCTAAAACAGACTTCACGGGCGCTGAAACAGACTTTACGGCGCTAAACAGACATTACGGGCGCTGAAAGAAATCACGGGCGCTAAAACAGACTTCAAGGGCGCTGAAAGAACTTTACGGGCGCTGAAAGATTAGTCATTAGTCACTTGGCGCTTAAACAAACGGAAGTGTTCTTCCAAAATGTGTCGTCTGCGCTTATTCCTCATTTTTCCTTAACCGTCAAAAAAAAAACTGCAAACAAAACATTAAAAAGGGGCAAGTGCCCCACGGTGGGCACCAAAAATGTGTATAATGTTTAATTGAAATGTAAAACAAAACATAAAACACTAAATGAAACCTTAAACTAAAGAAATTAAACTAAATTAAAAGCAAACAAAATCTTCTTCAGTGCTGTCCCATTTTTCTCTATCCACAGAGATTCTTTTGAAGCTTTTGGCTCTCAGATTGTGTAAGCTTCTCCAAATGGCTGCTGCAGAACGAGTATGCAAAGGAAAACTATTCTATATGTTGATGAAAGTGAAATTATTGATACGGATATGGACAGGGGCTGTGATTATGCACAGGGGCAGTGAGTGAGATGTATCATGATTCTACTGCTATTATGCTATGATTCTATGCTATTGCTATGAAAATGCTCTATGAATGCTAATGCTACTTGCAATTTGCCTATAATTTACTTGCTTAAAATTCTATATCTTTTGGAGCTCCCGGCAGCTGTATTTATAGATTTTTGCAGGCTTCATCCTTGCTGGCAAGAATCTATGGCTATGAATTGTCTGGTAAGTTTGAATGGTGAGAGATTGAGAGGTTGGAGAAGAAAATGGGGGAGGTTGAGAGGTTGGAGAGAAGAATGGAAGCTTGTCTTCAACCCACGGGAACAAACCTACACAGGAACAGAGAAATTTAATTTTCTGTTTTGGCAGTTTGTTTCCCGGGAGTTGAAGATAAATCCCAAATTAATTAAATTAAAATTTATTTAATTTAATTTATTGCTTTTTGATATTTGATTTTTGATTTTTGAAAACTATAGAAGAATTAATTAAATATTTTGGTAATATTTAATCATGACGTGGCTTTAGAAGATTTTTGAAATATTTAGAAGAATTTAATTAAATATTTTTGGAAATATTTAATTATGAATAGATTATTGAATTGGAGGAATTTTGAAATGATTTAAAAATGAATATTGGATTTAGAGGAAATAATCAAATATTTTGGAATATAATTATAAATGATATTTAGAAGAATTATAATATTTTAATCTTTATTTGAATAAAATATTCAAACTAAGATTATATGATAATTAATATAAATAAATTGTACATTTATTTAATTAATTAAGAAATGAATATGAAAAGGTGATTAAATATCTAATCGAAATGAAATCATGAACAATATAAATAAATTATTTAAATTTATTTATACGTAGATAGAATCAAAAGATTTTAATTAAATATTAAAAATATTTAATTAATTACCAGACAATGTGATATGACCATTTTTAAGTGTATACACAAAATAACTCCCATACACATTTACTAAAGAGAAGAGTCAAAGACATGGTCTAAATTAGTAAACTTCTATTGAAATCATAGAAGTTCTCCAAATAAACTACTCAATACAGTAAGGGAATAGTATAATGTTTTGTCAAATAGCTAAGAAACAAAAAGGCCGAACAACAATGGCACAATCTATGAGTCTTATATAATAATAAAAAAACAATACAAAATGCCTGGTGTCTTTTCACAATTTTTCTATATATCCGAACTCATTTTTGGAAAGAAGAAGGAATATTTATAAGAAAACACCCCACCACTTGAAATCTAGTAATAGAAAAGATTCCTCCATCACAAGCAATGATGTCCACAACAATTATTTTCTAAGGCCATTGCAATAGAAAATATTTCAAGCCATAGGATGTAGTCGCCTTCGAGCCAGATGCATCCTCTACAAATGATGGTGGTGGTCCCAATGTGGAAGCAATAGAACCTCATGCAGACATGTGTTGCTCACCCATGAAGTTAGTTAGGACATATGGCAATAGGGTGGGGCTCATTATTGATTGTTCTTTCCTTGCAATGAAAATACCCACGAAGAAGACACGTGGAGAAGTCTTCATTACAAGCACTGACTATGGGGTCCACCAAAAAGTGTAAGCAGAACGATGCTATGTGGCATGCAGGTGGAGCTCAGTAGAGAATCAAAGGTAAGCAAGCACTGAAATGCCCACGCTGCAAATACATGGAAGCATGGTGGAGCTTGGTAGAAAAGTGAGGGAGGAAACCCTTGCGAGGAGCACGTAGCAGACATGTGGTGATAGCGGGCGAAGCTCTTCAAAAAGGGCTCTGAAGATATTCAAAAATATATGGGGCGTAGGTGGAAACCAAGAAAAATAGTATTAACTAGAAGGGAGCTTGAGGGATTTTATATCCACATATTCCAAAACCCAAGCCTTCATCCCTTCCATCCATCTTGGGTCCCTATGTCCCAAAACCAATTCCTTCATCCCTTCCATCCATTTTGGGTCCCTATATCCCAAAACAAAGTCCTTCATCCTCTCCATCCATCTTGGGTCCTTACATTCTACCACCTATAACTCCTATTCTAAAATACCATTATCCTCTTTATCCATCACCTCATATCCCTAATCAAGATCAACAAAGGTACACAACCTTGAACCTTTTCCAACATACCTACACCAACCCATCCATAATACATCCAAATCATTCATATCCATCCACAAATCACATTGCTCTTTGAAGCAATTTGGATGCCAAATATCAAATGCATAAGCCCAAAAATACACAAACATTTTCCCTTAAAAAGACATGCAAAAAAAAATAAAAATGATCCAAAATCAAAAAATTTAAATCCCAAAGGCCCATGAAGAAAAATAAAAGTCAAAAACCATGTGGATTCCAAAAAGACTCATAGAATCAATCCATCCCAAAGAAAAATCAAAATTGGCATCCAAAATTGCTTATCCAAAAGCTTCATCCAATCCTACATCCTCCACCCCATCTAATAATTCTTTATCACCTCCATCTATTTTGGGTCCTTATATCCCAAAATCCACAACCACTCCCTCTAAAGCTCACAATACAAAGAAACTTCTCTTCCACAACTCCACCACCCTTCAAGGTGTGTTCCAATGTTGATCTTGCCAAAAATTTCATCCACTCATCTACAATTCTTCCATCATTATCCAACATCCATCTTTGATCCTTTCATCCCTCTTATCCAATCCTTTACCTAAAACCTATATCCCTCACCATCTTCCCATCCATTTCATCCTCCTTACCACCATTATACCAATGTCTACGAGCATACCTCCAATTGTCCATGATCTAATGAAGTACATCTTCAAGGGATACCATCCATGGAAATATATTCTTGAGTCTTCCCTTCATCTTCCTATCATACATCCTCCATATTCCAAATCCACTTATCCATGTCCTTATCCTTCTCCATCCGTCCTATTCCTATAAACTAAAAAAAGGAGAAAAATTAAATTAAATTAAAAATTAAAAAGTAAAGATAAATAATTCTTCCAATGGTGAAAACCACTTTTTGTGGCACCTTGGATAGGTACCATGATGAAAACCTGGTAAACAAGCATCATGTGTAATCCATTACCCTCTTGCACTCTACACGTGGGGAAAGTTTCATCCATTCTATCCTACCTACCACATCCCTCTTTTATCCCTCATTTCCTATCCATTATTCTACTTACATTCATCCTCCCTTTTTCCTCCTTTCATCTTGACAAGGCTAAGGATCTGCATAAACATCATCCATTATATCCTCCCATCCTTCTAATCCTATCTATATCATTAATTCCTTAACCCCCATCCTATTAATCCATCTCCCCTTCCCATCTTTGATCTTGAAGAAGATCTTAGGGGTCAAATATCCATGCATCCATATCTTATCCACTTGATCATGATCATACTATCCATATCTCCTACTTCCATCCTCATATCCTATCTCATTCCTCCCCTCTTTTCACCCATGATCTTGATATAACTAGGGGTCAAATTTCAATGCATTCATGTCCTTTATGTGCTATCCTTCCATATCATACATCACTCATCATATTCCATCCATGATTGCACTACCTCTAGTGTGGGGAATCTTATTCCTTTGCAATTAGTCCTTGGAGCTCCATATTCCAATCCTCCATCCACCATCACCTTATCTCCCATCACTAGCCATTATCTAAAGCCCTCTCTCCTATCCATGGAATTCCTCCATCCTTCCATTCTTTACCATGTCTTGTTTCTCCCTTCTCATTGGATCCCATCCATTCATCTATCTTAACCATCCTATCCTGCATCCAATCCAACCATCCCCCAACCTTCCCAATCTAATCCTATCCAATGCAATCAATCCTAATCCATGGAATCCAATCTTGTAATCTATCCCATCATCCATAAGCAATCCATGATTTCAATCCAAATTAGATGATAATCTATTGATCCACTTTAATCCATTATCATCATAAGTATATGTATTTCCCAATCCTCATGTTTTAGGTGTTGGAAAAACAAGGAAAGACAAATGAGAGGGGGGGTGAATCAGTAGTGTCAAAATAATAAACTTTTCAAACTTTACTTAACTTAATCTTAAATCTGATGAATAAACAATTAACCATAAGCAATTAACAAATCAGAGAGACAAAGAACACCAAGAATTTTTTACATGGAAACCCTATTAGGGGAAAAACCATGGTGGATGTTAGTCCACAATATTATACCTGTTAAAAGTATAATGAAAACAATAAAGGGGAATGCACATGCATTCAAGCACACTACCTAAAGCTCATTGCTCAATTATAGAAGGGGCTCACTACCCAACAATATAGAATAGGATTAAAATTTGGAGGGTACAAACTGAGAAAATAGCTTCTGCACAAGCCTGATTACAGTTCCAATTAAGCACATAAAACTCCACTTTTCACTCAAACTACTTCACACTTCACTCAATCTTCTTCACACTCTGCTCTACAATTGAATGATATTCACACATACACACATAGGAGGACAGCCAACACACAAAGCACACTTTTCACCAATGAAACAATAGCTCTTATATATCCACTACATGAGATTTAATCAACTTAGTCAACCAAGAAATTAAAACATATTTGTAATGTCGACTTCTTGTGCAAATTTTGCACACACGCCCCGCTGAAAGTAGGGACCCTCTTTTGCTTCCACTCTTGTTGTTTTCGCCATTTGATTTTTGAGGATTCACCTAGCATTGGCATGAGCTTAAAATGTTTATCTTGCTTTCCTAGGTGATTCCCCTAATTTTCACTTTGAAAATCTTAAGTTTTGAAGCAAGTTCGGGTTTTTACTGCATTTCAGGATTTTCTGCCCCATCTGAATTTTCCCATATTTCACTCAAACTTCGGCGAAAGGGTTTCAGTGCTTCATTTCATAGAATTTGGTTCTTCACAGAATTCTGCCTGGGCTAGATTTTTCTGAAATTTCATTTTGTTGTCGAGTTTCCGAATTCCTTCATCTTGTCTTGTTGACTTCATTTATGCTCCTTGTATGAATTGTGAGGGATGTATTTAGTCGATCCTTGGGGATTCTTATGCCACTATGCTTTATCATCTATGTTCAATTGAGTTAAGGAGTTTATTCTTTGAATGTTGGACTTGATTTGGAGCGCTAAGTTTGCAAACTATTGGATTTGGTGGTGATTTCCTAGGCATTATCCTTGTTGTTCTTTGTTGAGCACCAATAAACTAACATTTGTTATTTTTGAGATCAATTTCCACTTCATCAAATGGTATGACATGTTTCCTTTCTTTTGATTGATGAATGTAAGTAGTGCTTTGGCATTATAGATTTTCTTGGATTTTTAATTCCTATATGTTTGGGTATTTTGTGGCTTGGATTACATGATATTCTTTGATTTATGGTTTCCCAAGTAAGTTTCAAGTTTATTCTTTCATTCACATCTAGAGATAACTTGTTTGTGGGCCAGAAGTAACCTTTGTGAGAACCCAACAGTCGATTTATCTGGGTCTGATCTTGATCTGTGCATTAATGGTCAAAATTTAGGGTTTCATGCCTAGGGCATCGCCATTTCATCTTAATTTGCTTTTGAGTGAGCCTAGAATTCAAGGAAGATCTGTAGGAGGTTCAAGTTAAACTGGTTCCATACCTAGGGTCATCAAATTTGTGATCATTCGATCAATTTGAGTGAATGGAGTGGCAAGAAAACAATGGTATTTGGCATTTCAAGATCTTCATGGAATTACTCTTTGGTTGGAATTTCCTGACTTTCCGTTTTCTCCTGATTTTCCTGAAATTCACAATTTTCCAGAGTTTCATCTTCCTCGTGGATTTCCTCTCCCTCCGGATTTTCCCAAAATTTCTTTGTTCCTTTGTTTTTCCAAAATCTACAGACTATCTCTTTGTTTGCAAAAATCCATCACGTGCGGATTTCTGCGGAACTTCGTGTAAAATGAAGGATTATGTGATGGCATGACTTGTTAATGAATGACTATGTATTTTATGATTAATTTGAGCTATTTTAAGATCTCTCATGTTGTTTCTTGGTTGATAATGATCAGATTAAGTTACTAATAGGTGTTTTCATGTTTATTCTACTTGAATCCGTCTGGCTAGGAATTTTCTGAAATTCCTCCCTGGCTTGGATTCCATGGGTGGACTTGAAACCTGAACTCTGATATGATCATTTTATATGAGATTTAATGGCACCTTGCTTATCTTGGGACTCATTTTAAGGATGAATATATTGTTTATGACCAATTTTTTTGTATGATTTTTACTATGGTTCCCTTTATTGAGTGTAGGCTGAGTCAAGCAATGTGGTGACTGGTGGAACCAAGGATAAGGCATTGAATCTAAGTGCTGAGGGGTCTAATGTTTCTAAAGAAGAAAGAATCAAGATAGATATCAAGAGCCCTTGGGATTGATTGGGAAATAGTCACTGAGCATTCAAGAGATGAAATTAAATCTATGGAAATTAAATTCAAAGTATTGGTTACTCCACCATTGGCCGACTTGTTTGTGGCTATTTTATTATTGTAAACCCTAGCTAGGCCGGCATACTTTGGGGGTTTTCTATAAATTTGGAATTCTTCCACGTTTGTGACATATAGATAGAGACAAATAAAAAAAAATAGATATTTTTGATACAAGAGTGAATTAGGTAGTAGAGCAGAGTTAAAAGTTAGTTCATTTTGAGCAAGTGTTGTAACACAGAACATTGGAATTGTTACTGAAATTCAGTGATTCAATACAATTGAAGGCATTGTGATTTTCTAGTGATCTATTTTGTGTTGACTTATCTTGCATGGTTCTTATGATTCTATCTTTTAAAATTTCTCAAGGCTATTAGATGTATGTTAGATTTATAATTAGACATGATTCAATGGTGTTTATGGTTTGATGCTTGAAGCGATGCAATAATTCCTGGTCCATACTTTTTGCAGCTAGCTGATTGTTAGTTGCTTTCCAAAGTTAGATTGAACCTTATATTTATTGTGCTTAGTTAAATCGTGGAGATTTATTCATTTCAATTGTAATTGAGTTGTCTTGGATGAATGTTCATGATCTGAAAATCTTAATACCTTAGAAGATTGCATTGTTTCTGTGAGATTGTAGATTTATCTAGGTTAAGCGAGAATTAGTTTATGAGGGATTGGTCCATTTCAAGTATTTCATCATTTGCATTGTTAATCTTAAGAGTAGTTTTAATTTAGGAATCTCTTTGAAACCCTAATCTTTTGTTATTTATTTATCACTTGGGTTAGACTTAGGGTTGAAGTATCATCATATTGCTAGATCTGATAAGTTAAAGATTCAGTATTTGTTTGTAGTAAGGTCCTTGTGTAATTACCAACATTTTCACATTTATCACTAAGTTGTTTATGCATTTTCAAGACCTGACATTACAGACCTTGGGGTTATCTCTTGAGGCTTGCTGATAGATATTTACCTTTCAAGAGAGATAGGATTTCATATTATGTCTGAGTTGTAACATCATCAACAGATTGGTGCTAGAAGGAGGGCCTGAATAAGCAAGCTAGATCGATTTATGTCTACCATCTCTCCTAAAAGTTTTAGAAGAAGAATCAGATCTACTCTAGGAGAGGAGGAATTTCAAGAATTACCAACCCCTACTAGGTCAAGAAGGACTAGCAAAAGGGGAGAATCATCATCCACCCAGCCACCTCCATCATTTCCATCATCCCCATCTTAATCAATTTCATCTTCATCTGACTCTGAGGACATTCCCATTAAACAACCTTAGCCATCCATAAATCAGCCATTACCACCCCCACCTCCACTAATGGCTTTCCTAGCTAATAACCCATCTCAATTGACATTTTCCAATTACAATGTCATGCCCAAGAACCCTGAGCACTTTTTTTCTAAGTTCCATGTTAATGATCCTAATAGAACTATTGAGGAACACATCAGGATCTTTTAGACTAGCCTTAAGGATAGAGGAATAAATCATAAGGTTGTAGCATGTAGAATCTTCCCTTATTCCTTGGGAGAGGATGCGTTCTATTAGTACAATCATTTGCCTGTTGGGTCCATTTGACATTAGACTAAACTGGAGACTACATTCTTGTAGAAGTTTAGGATTCCCATTAGTCCCAATGACCTCTATCGTTAGTTCACTAATGTTAAGAGAAAGTCAATGAGCCTATAGGGTCCTTTAACAACAGGTTTCATTGTGCCTATACTCGACTATAGACCCCTTATGTTGTTGATGAGCCCACTACTTTAGAAGTCTGTTATGAGGGACTTGATACTCTTACAACTACCTTCATGAAATGGAGAAAAAACCCTCCTAATACCCTAATTGATGCATATGCAGAGGCTATGAAGGTTAGCACTACTTTAAGGAAACATTTGTCTAGGCCTTTACCATCATTAGGACCTGCTACTCACCTTGGACAAGTGCTAGCTCTCAACCAGGCTCTTGCTAATCACTCTCCCATCATGAATCCAATACCTCATTTGCCTTTGGTTCCTCACCTAGGACCTCCTCTGAGTCAAGTTCCACCTTCAATCAGCTACCCCCAACAAAATGTAAATCAACCTCTTCATCCACAACCTCAGGCTAGTTTTCCCACGTACTTGCAGAATTATGAAGTATTAAGCCAATCACTGAATGCCAATACTATAGTAGGATATCCCAAAAATAATATGAACCAACCTCCATACAGAAATCTTGACAAGGAGAGACTAGATGAATAGATTAAACAAGTGAAGAAGCTGAATATGGAGGTAACTTACCTAAGGAACTAGAACAATCAGTTGCAAGCTACTCATAGAAATATGTAGGCCAATCATAGTAGAGAAATTTGAGAAAATCAACAAGGACAACATTTTGATATTGGGAAACATCCTAAAAGAGGACATAACAATGACAGAGGATATAGTAATGACAGAGGGTATAATAATGACAGAGGATAGAATTATGATAAAGGAAAATCCTTAGACTAGAACTTTGATAGAGGGAAAGTTGGTGGACAAGGGTTTGACAAGAGACAACTACCTAGATAGAACAGGACTTGGAATATGAGGCCTAAAAATGGAGGAGTCCCTACCCCATTGGATCAACCAGTCAATCAGCCAGTCAACCAAGAGATGCCTCAAAGTGGTGTATATTTGGCTGAGGCTGCTTTATCTAGATGGTGTAGGCTCCATAAAATGAGTCAACATTCTGAGTTATATTGTCAAGAGTTCTAGACAACAGATTCAATCTCCCAGTATGAAGTGGAGAACAATTTAGGTTGTCATGAAATGGTTCCATCTACTCCCTATGATTCATTAGTGTTAGTATTGAATCATGCTCCTTTTCCATAGAGCAAAGAAAATGTGTCTGAAGAAGAATCAAACTAGCTCAAGGAAGAGACAAACCAGGTGTGCAATGGAGATGAAATTACATAGTTGTTTGAGGAAAATCAAGTGAATGACAATGGACCCATGGATGAAGAAGAATCTTATGTTGAAGAGGTACAGAACTTCTAGAGGCCTGTCAAGAAGTATGATTTGAGAGACCTGCCGCATAGACATCCACAGGCTGGAGGCCCCTTCACCACCTCCATTCCACCAAACAACTTCATAACACCTCCAGATCCTAATGCCAGCAATAGTCTTCCATATCCTCTCTAGTGTCAAGGCAGTATTTCTCCAAAGATCGAGCACAAATGGATCTATGAAAGGGAAAGAGTGTTGAAGCAAGCAAAAATAGGGTGGTGGAACATCCAAAGGAGACTCCTGTTGATATGAGTGAGGAACAACTGGCTATATATGTTGTAGAAGAACTCAAGAAGCTAAAGGTAAGCCTCTCTACATTTGAATTATTGAGAGTTCCAACCATTAGGAATGCAGTTCTAGGAGCTTACAATGCAAATTCCATATCACAAGATAAATCAGTTAGTAAAAGTATCAATAAAGCATCTAGTTCTCAAATGGTAGGAAGGAAAAATCAAACTCATAATCAAGTTCATGTGCCTCTTGGAGATAAGGGAAAAGAGAAGGATAGAACTCAGGTTGCTTAAGTGGATAATCCCTTAACTCTATTTCAAGGGGAAATGGAAACTCCTCCATTACTAATTTATGTCCCCATATTTGGTAAGAACATGCACAACTGTTTGTTGGATTCAGGTGCTTCCACCAATGTAATGCCCTTTGGTGTCTATAGAGCTTTGGATATTACTCCTGCTGATTCCCAAAAGAAAGTTACACAACTAGATAGGACTGAAGTTAATGTTGTAGGGGAATTAAATATGATTCATATGCAGGTTGCTTCTGATCCTAGAATTCAACAAGTTATTAATATATAGGTGGCTGATATACTTGATGCTTATGGTCTAATCATGGGAGGAGACTTCACTAGCACTTTGAATGGATATGTATCAACTGATCACTCTCATATGTGGCTTCCCTGGAAGGGAGTACCAAATCATATCAGGATTGAAAGAGAACCTAGAATGAAATACATGATCACAAATTATCAGAATACCTCCAATAAAATTATGGTAATAGAAGTATGGGAAATTATGTGCTTTCAACCCCTTTTGAGGAATCTGAGGCAAAGGAATTCCTTATGTTCCATATTGGGCCTATTGATCTCACAGATGAATCCAGTGGTACTAAAGCCTTGGTGGAACTAGTTGAAAATGATGATGACCCCGAAGATAATTAGTTAGTCTTGTTGAACAATTTCCAGGAGTTCATTCAAAAGTGCATTGAGGATCATACTCAGTTGCATAGGGAAATGAATTTCAAAGATTTCTCTTGCCAAATTGGTGCAAGGTCCATAATGCCTCCCATTCTAAACTAGATTGTTGCTTATTCCAAGCTACAGTGGAACAACTGTAGAAGTGCATCAACCCCACTCTAGCAATCAACATTAATATCCAGAATGTCCAAGAGGATCCTAAAGGAAAGAAAGTGATGCTTTTTGAAGAACCTTCCAACAAAAATAGTGCAAGAGATACAGTGAGGAAGTCTATAGTTATTGGTTGTTGGAATTTAAGATTTGATGGATCTAAATCAAAGTAAGGAGTTGGAGCTAGATTTGAGTTAATCAGTCCAAGAGGTAAAAATTTCTATGCATCTCATATACTTCAATTTCATTGCACTAATAATGTAGCAGAATATGAGGCTTTGGTCCATGGGTTGTTAATGGCACTAAAGAAAAAGGTTAAGATTTTGCAAGTCTTTGGGGATTTTGAGTTAGTGGTTAAGCAAGTTAGGAGACAATACTCTTGTCATGATAGAAGGATGACCAATTATAGGCACAGAGTATGGGACCTTATTGAAGGGTTTGATGCCTTCAACATTCAGTTGATCCCACAAAGTAAAAACCAGACGGCTGACTCCCTTGCTCAGGTAGCTAGTACATTGCAACATTTTTCTCTTTCTGGATTGAAGAAATTTATAGTGGAATTAACTCCAGTACCTTTAGTACCTGATAATATCACCAATTTCTAGGTATTTGGAGATGATAATCATATCCTAGATTTTATCACAAGCTTGGATTTATTTGCTTCTCAAATTCTTGATGAAACTGAACTCCAAGAAGTAGAGATGGATTTGGAAGGGGTAATTAATATGAAGGCCAATACTATTCCCAAAGGAATGGTGCAATTAGAGAGGACTTTTGATCTAGATGATTTCAGAGATCAAGAACAGGATGCCAAGAAAGAGTCCATCAGTGGACAATGTGAAAAGTATAATATGGGAACTCATGAGGATGTCAAGAATGTCTTCATTGGTAAAGTATGTACTCCAAAAGAGAGGAAAGGAATAATCGATGCATTACATACATATCAAAATGTGATAGCCTAGAGTTATGAAGACTTAAAGACCTATGACACATCAATTATAACTCACACTATCTCTCTCAATCCAGGAGTAAGACCCATCAGGCAGAGGTAGAGACCCATCAATGCTTTACTGGAACCAATCATTCAAAAGGAAGTGTAGAAGTTGTTGTCTACAAGGATCATATTCCCAGTCAGACATTCCACCTAGGTGGCACACCTAGTTCTAGTGCAAAAAAAAAGTGGTGAAATCAAGTTGTGTGTAGATTTTAGGAACCTCAACAGAGCATCAAAAAAGGATAATTATCCAGTACCCTCACTGGATGAAGTACTTCAGATTGTCAATGGTTCCCAAATGATGTCTTTTACGGATGGCTACTCAGGGTACAACTAGGTTATGGTGTAGTAAGAAGACAGGCATAAAACTGCTTTCACCACTAAGTGGGGAACATTTGCCTACAAAAGAATGCTCTTCGGTTTGATTAATGTTGGGGCCACATTTCAGAGTGCCATGGACATTGTGTTTAAGGACATAATTGGTAAATTAATAATAATTTATATGGATGAATTGAGAGTCTTTTCCAAGAAGAGAGGTGACCATATAGGAGATTTGTATAAAGTGTTTCAGAAGTACAGGGAATTTAGTATATCTCTCAATCCAAAGAAATGCATATTTGGAGTTACAAAGGGAAAATTGTTGGGACACATTATCTCTGAGAAAGGAATTTCCATTGATCTAGAATGAGTGGAAGCTATACTTAAGATCTTGCCACCTGCTAGCAAGAAATAAATGAAATCATTCTTTCGCAAGATCAACTTTGTAAGGAAGTTAATCGCTGGATTTGCAAAAATAGTCAAGCCACTGAATGGAATGTTGAAATAGGAAGCCAAAGTTGAATGGAGTACAAAAGCTAAGGAAGCATTTGTAGAGATAAAAAGGGCTATTGTTGAAGCTCTGGTTTTGGTGATTCCAAACTATGCTAAGCCATTCTATATATATTCGTTTTCTTCTGATCACTCCTGTGCTGCTATGTTGACTCAAAATTTTGATCAAGGAAATGATCATCCCATAGCATTTATGAGTGCACCATTGAAGGATGCAAATTTAAGGTACCTAAGTGTGGAGAAGTAGGCTTATTCCTTAGTTAGAGCTGTGAAGAAATTTAGACACTATATCCTCAGAAACAAGGTCATTGCAATAGTTCCTGATCCTGCAGTCAAGTTGTTGTTGATGCAGAATGAGCTACAAGAGTGCAAAGCTAAGTGGGTAACTATGTTACAGGAGTATGATATTGAGATTCAACCCATGAAGCTAGTAAGAGGGCAAGGACTTACAAGGAAAATGACAAAAATAGGCCCTGATCTTGCAACTCAGCATTATAATATAGAAGATGTTTCTCTCAGGGAATTGTATGATGATAGTGTTCATTATCTCCTAATTCAAAGGTGTAATGATCATCTAAATGCAATACAGAGAAGGGAATTATGTTTGAAGAGTGACAATTTCATGTTGAAGGAGTTGTTCTTTATAAGAAAAATCATGAAGGTATCTACCTGAAGTGCTTAGGGAGACATGAAGCTAAGAGATTCATGGCAGAATTTCATGATAGATATGGTACTAGCCATGGATCAGCACATGCCACTACAAATCAGATTTTGAGGGTTGGTTATTATTAGCCTACATTGTTCAAGGACACACATAGTCATGTTAGAACTTGCTATGTGTGCCAGACTATAGAAACCAGAGAGAAGTATGCAGCTCTTCCACTTCAGCCAGTCTTTGAGGTAAAACCTTTTGCACAATGGGGAATGGACTTCATAGGTCCCATCAATCCACCTTCCTCTGCGGGTCACATGTATATTCTAACTTTTACTGATTACTTTACACGATGGACAAAAGCTCTTAGATGCAAGCAGTGTACTTTTGAAGTGGTAATAGATTCATTGAATTAGGTATTATCAATCGGTTTGGATGTCCTTTATCTTTGGTTTGTGATAATGGTCCTGCATTTGCATCATTGAAATTTTCTAACAGGGCTTTTGATCACGGGAACATAATAAAGTTTAAATTTAATTACTATCCACAAGGTAATGATTTGGCTGAGTCTTCCAATAAAAACCTCTTAATAGTCATCTGTAAGTTACAAGAGAAGAATCTGAAGGATTGGAACACTCAGGTTAGATTTTCTCTATGGGCAGATCATACAAGATAGAAGACTTCCATAGGAACCTCCCCTTATCATCTAGTGTATGGCCTAGAACCTGTATTTCCAATTAATATGAGGATCCCCACTTTACAGTTCATTAATGAATATTATGATGAAGAAAACAGGTGTGAGGCCCACCTACAGGAGCTGTTACACCTTGAAGAAAGAAGAGATGAAGCCTTAGAAAACTTTTCCAAACATCAAGGTGTAGTCAAAAGGTGGTTTGATAGAAGAGCCAAGGTAAAATCCTTTCGGATTTCTGACTTGGTTCTCTACTGGGATAAAGCCCATGACCGTAAAGGGGAGCATGGTAAATTTGAAAAACTTTTGCTTGGCCCTTACCAGATTTTAGAGGTCCTGGGAGATAATGCTTTATGCTTGAAAACTCTCACTAGGGAGGTTATCCCACTACCTATCAATGGGCAATATTTGAAGCATTATTTCTACTCTTGAGCTATTTTTAGCTCTTTTCCTCTACATAGTTAAAGTTGGTTCCCTTTTTTTCTTTTCTTTTGTTTGCTTTTGTTAGATTAGGTTTCCCTTTTTTCTTTTCTTTTCTTTGGTTAGAGTAGGTTTTTCTCTTTTTCTTTACTTTGGTTAGAGTAGGTTTTCTTTCGGTTTGGTGTATTTTGCTCTGTTTTTGCTTTGGAGGTCTTCTTGTTTTCTTCTAGATGTGTTGCACTTGGATGGAAACTATTCTTTTATCTGGGACTGTTCTGAGTATTTCCTTGATGAACTTTAATCGAGTGTCTTGAATGGATGGTTGAGGTCTTCGCTATCATCCAATAGTCTAAATGTTTGATTTAAGGAAGATGGGTCACTAGTTTGATTTGAATTTGAAGTATTCTAAAATCTTGTATCTCTCATACATCTTAAGAATCCTGAAGTTCTGGTAGGGTCCTTGTGAGGTCTTGTCAGGTGAAAAATCCTATTTCTACTTCAGTGCCACTATGGTTCTCAGCCCTGAGTGCGAACTTCATTGTTCACAGGTTGAAATGAAAAAATGAAAAGAAAAGAATATCAAAAGAAGAAAAGATAAAATATTGAAAATTACGTGAATTCAACCTATCAAGGGTATCTAAATATATCCATCAGGGCTATGGATGCCTAGCTAGCAATAAAGCTATGTTTGGGAGAGTCACAGTGATAACCCCATCGGGGCTATAGATGCCTAACTGGCAATGAGGCTCTATCTAGGTTGCTTTTGGAGTTAGAATCTTTATGTAGCCCGACCTAATTGAACTTGGTTTCTGCAGTAGCTCAAGGAGGGAAATGAACTCATGTGAACACACTCAGATTTTTAGTCTATGGAAGGTTGAATCTACCTTTGGTTCTGATTCTTTAATCTTGCATTTTGATTTGTTTTTTTAATAGGGAGATTGAAACCAAATATTTTGGGTTCATGATTCTTGTTCATCATCAAATGCTTTGAGCATTTTCCCAGCAGAGTTACCATTTATTGTGTAGTTTTTGCACACATGCCCCACTGAAAGAAGGGACCCTCTTTTGCTTCAACTCTTGTTGTTTTTTCCCTTTGATTTTTGAGGATAAACCTTGCCTTGGCATGAGCTTAAAATGTTTATCTTGCTTGCCTAGGTGATTCCCCTAAGTTGCACTTTGAAAATCTTAAGTTCTGAAGCAAGTTCAGGTTTTTACTGCATTTCAGGATTTTCCCAGATTTCACTCAAACTCCGGTGAAAGGGTTTCAGTGCTTCATTTCAAAGAATTTGGTTCTTCGCGGAATTCCGTATGGGCCATATTTTTCTAAAATTTTGTTTTGCTGTCGGGTTTCCGAATTCCTTCATCTTGTCTTGTCGAACACATTTATGCTCCTTGTATGAATTGTGAGGGATGTATTTAGTCAATCCTTGGGGATTCTTATGCCACTATGCTTTATCATTTGTGTTCAATTGAGTTGAGG
Source organism: Sequoia sempervirens (assembly GCA_007258455.2). Classification (NCBI taxonomy): domain Eukaryota; kingdom Viridiplantae; phylum Streptophyta; class Pinopsida; order Cupressales; family Cupressaceae; genus Sequoia; species Sequoia sempervirens. The sequence goes on along the minus strand of VDFB02047269.1, from coordinate 2,993 downwards.
AGTTTATTCTTTGAATGTTGGACTTGATTTGGAGTCCTAGGTTTGCAAATTGTTGGATTTGGTAGTGATTTCCTAGGCATTATCGTTGTTGTTCTTTGTTGAGCGCCAATAAACTGACATTTGTTATTTTTGAGATCAATTTCCACTTCATCAAATGGTATGTACATGTTCCCTTGCTTTTGATTGATGAATGTAAGTAGGCCTTTGGCATTATATATTTTCTTGGAGTTTAAATTCCTATATGTTTGGCCATTTCGTGGCTTGGGTTGCGTGATATTGTCTGATTTATGGTTTACCAAGTAAGTTTCAAGTTCATTCTTTCATTCAAATCTAGAGATAGCTTGCTTGTGGGCCATAAGTAACCTTTGTGAGAACCCAACAGTTGATTTGTATTGGTTTGAGCTTGCTCTGTATGTTAATGGTCAAAATTTAGGGTTTCATGCCTAGGGCATCACCATTTCATCTTAATTTATTTTTGAGTGAGCCTAGAATTCAAGGAAGATTTGTAGGAGATTCAAGTTAAACTAGTTCCATACCCAGGGTACTCAAATTTGTGATCATTCAATCAATTTGAGTGAATGGAGTCACAAGAAAATGATGGTATTTGGTATTTCAAGATCTTCACAGAATTCCACTTCGGCCGAAATTTCTCGACTTTCTGTTTTCTCGTGATTTTCTTGAAATTCATAGTTTTTTGAAGTTTCATCTTCCCCAGAGATTTCCTCTCGCTCTGGATTTTCCCGAAAGTCCTTTGTTCCTTTGTTTTTCTAAAATTTGTAGACTATCGCTTCATTTGCGGAAATTCGTCCTATGCGGATTTCTCTGGAACTTGGTGGAAAACAAAGGATTATGAGATGGAATGACTTGTTAATGAATGACTATGCATTTTTTGATTAATTTGGGCTATTTTAAGATCTCTCATGTTGTTTCTTGGTTGATAATGATTGGATTGAGTTACTAATAGGTGTTTTCATGTTTATTCCTCTAGAATCTATTTCGCTAGGAATTTTCCAAAATTCCTCCCTAGCTTGGATTTTGTGGGTGGACCTGAAATCCAAACTCTGATATGATCATTTATATGAGATTTAATGGCACATTACTTGTCTTGGGACTCATTTTAAGGATGAATATGTTGTTTATGACTAATTTTTTTATGTGATCTTTACTATGGTTTCCTTTGTTGAGTGTAGGCTAAGTCAAGGAATGTGGTGACTGGTGGAACTAGGGATAAGGCATTGAATCCGAGTGTTGAGGGGTCTACTATTTTTGAAGCAGAAAGAATCAAGATAGATATCAGGAGCCCTTGGGATTGATTGGGAAATAGTCATTGAGCATTCAAGAGATGAAATTAAATCTATGGAAAGGAAATTCAAAGTATTGATTACTCCACCATTGGTCGACTTGGTTAGAATTAGGGTTGAAGTATCATCATATTGCTAGATTTGATAAGTTAAAGATTCAATATTTGCTCATGATAAAATCCAGGATATGCTTATCATCTTCAAATACCTAGAAATTGGTGATATTTTCCTGAGCAAGGGAGTCAGTCATCTATTTTTTACTTCGTGGGATCAATTAAATGTTGAAGCCATCAAACCCTTCAATAAGGTCCCATACTCTGTGCCTATAATTGGTCATCCTTCTGTCATGACAAGAGTATTGTCTCCTAACTTGCTTAACCACTAACTCAAAATCTCCAAAGGCTTGTAAAATCTTAACCTTTTTCTTTAGTTCCATTAATAGCACATGGACCAAAGCCTCGTATTCTGCTACATTATTAGTGCAATGAAATTGAAGTTATTGTTGTAATTAATTATTAATTACACTTTGCATAAGTTTACTTAGGCTTTATTTAATTTCTAGGTTAATTAGTTGTCATCCTTATCTTGTTGAGTTATCTTGTTGCTCAATATAAGATTAGGGTTATGCATCTTTGCTTTTATAAAGCAAATCATTATCTTGTAATTATTGAATTCTCGAATAATATTATGTTGCACATCTTTTTGCAACCTCTCTATTTTTTCTATTTTTCTCTTCTATCGAAGGATATTCGGGTTTGCAAATCTGATCTTGGTTTCTAACATGGTATCAAAGCCTTGATTTGCAGCCCCTTCTCATATTTTTGAGAAAAATATTGTAGGGTTCGTTCAGGATTCCTTGAGGCTATTATTCCTTGAGTTCATTCATGAGGTGTTTTTGATCAAATCAGGCTTCACCATTGGATTCAGAGTGCTAGAAAAAGTCAAGATTGGATTTTTTTTGTAGATTTTGGCCATCGTTTGCTAGATTTGTGGGGGTTTCAAGCTTGAAGTTTTTTTGCAAGCTCTGGGGGTAGTCAAATTTTTGGAGTAGTTTGAGCACAAATGGAGGTCACCATCGCATTTGCAGTGGCCAAAAACCTTAAGATCACCTTTTGTTTCATCAATTTTGCTGAAATTTGTTTCTAAGGCAAAAAAAAATTCCAGGGAGGCCATACGGCCTCCCCAACACACTTCCCAACACAAGAAAAATGAAAAAAATTCAAAAAATGCATTTTTTCTAGATTTGGTCCCACACCTACAGTCTAAAAGGTTTATGCCACCCGATAGCCACCGGGTGACCACCAGCCCGCCACCGCCACTAGTCTCCATCGCCCTCTAACTGCCAGCTCCTCTAGCCCCCACAAACTCCATCTGCTCCACCCCGATCACATGGAGGATTGGGGGCCATCCGCTTCACCCCCAAGGGCTCTTCTATGCCAGCCACGACCATATGGAGATCTGGGAGCTGAGATCAAGCCCCCGGCCGATTCAAGCCCCCAACCTTGGTCATATCAGTGACTAGGGGCTCGCGCGTAGCCTCAAACCGCACATAGGGAATATTCCCTTTTCCATGCAACATATTCTTCTGCCGGCCTTCAAATGTTTTTTTAGGGGGGAGATATTTTGCTCCGATAGCTAGATGGCCTTTAAAATTTTTTCCATGAAGTGTTGATGTCAACATGACATCATCGG
>VDFB02047267.1:0-28756 GCA_007258455.2 Sequoia sempervirens | reverse complement strand
GAGAAGGCATTGTCAAACTTTTTTCTAAGTCCACATGCAAATCAATTCCAAGCCCCCTCTAAAAACCATGATTACTCCTTTGGTGCACTCGATGGAGAAAGAGATATGTTTGCATATGTATTTTGGTCTCCCAAAATTATTGTTGTTGGTGGACTGTGCTAGTCACCCAAACTTGATGTTCCACTTGGCGATTGGTGGTTTGAGAAACTAGATGTTTGTAGTGGACTTTTTTGGTTTGCACATTTAACTATTTGAAGTGGACTATGCTGGTATATAAATTCTACTGTTCCAATTGTACATTCAGCCTCAATTTGTGGCAAACCATCGATGGATAGACTGAGAATGTTTTCTATAGCACATGCTTCCTTGGGGGAAATAAATTGGAATGTCTCACTAGGCCTCATGTCATCCACCAATGCATCTATATTTTTAGAGGTCAAATACATATTCTTTTGAACCCAAATTTTATGTCCTCAACTACCAATTCTTTCCAAAAGCAATGCTACCAATTCTGTCATTCTAATCTCAAAATTTGGATATTTTGTAGTCCATGCTACTCTTTCCCTTTTAAAATGTGATTTGAAAGAGGCAAACACACTCACATCAAGTGGTTACAACCTGTGTGATGTGTGAGCTGATAGGGTGAGCAAGTCAATGCCTAGTGCCCTTGCTTCAATAATGGTAGAAAAAACAATGTGGCTACCATGGCCATAAAAAATGAGGAGGTTTCTATGAATGGGTGAGACACCCCTAGGTACTTGTTGAGAAAAATGGTTTAGCCATTTTAGAAATAGCTCTTTCATCATTCATGCATGATGTTGAACAACCATACATGCTCTTGGCTCATAGTTGATTATGTAGTTGTGGAGGTGTTTTTTTTCTTTTAAATAAGTAAAATCTAGAAATATTCTATTTAATAGCATTTTCACAACACAAAATAGTGATCCACTCCTAAATCTTGGAGATAATATAGGATATAATTTTGTTTCCCTTTTTGGAAAGCACTCTCATTGCACCATTTTGTCCATCTTGTAGGCTAGTCTCATCATAGTTACAAATCCTTAGTGGACCATAACTCCTGGCTATGTATGCATTCTCTAGTGGTTCATAGAATGCAACATCAATTATAGGCTTGAGATTGACAACATGGTCTCTATCTTTCCCTTGGGTTGTCCTCAAACATAGATTGAGATGCCTTTTTTTGAAACCTATCCACCAAGACTTACTGGGAAGTCCATCTTGAAATGGATTAGGCCTCATTTAGTAGATTTAGGCCACTTCAAATTTTAGATTCACAATCTCCAAACCATGGCCAACAATGACCATCTCCTTGCACCATTTGACAACCTTTTCCCCTTTGTCATCATTCAAGACTATTGGGGGCCCTTTCCTTTTGGTAGAGGTAACACCACTCAGCCAATAAGATAATGTGATAGTTGGAAGACCCTACTTTTTTTCTACCCCTCTTGTTGACATGTCATTGTCTTCAAAATCTGCCATGGAAAATTCCATGTCAACCATGGTCCATTCTCGTTGCATTACAACATTTTTAGTTGTAATAATTGGATTGAATTGGACTATAGGTTCAGTTAATTGCGGAATGGGAATTCATTTGTCATCAGCACTGTGTGTCAGCCCGAAAGATTCAATTGGTTGTTGAACAAGAATTACTTCATCATCATCATTGTGTGGCAGCCTCACACCTATCCTATGTGCATGCAAAATTGTATGAGCTTTCTTGGTTATAACTCGTGTGGTTCTTGTTGGTACTTTGTTCTTCATCTGCGTTGAGCCAAGCGTAAGATTAATAAACAACATACATATACATAGATATAATTATTCAAATTAAAGGAGAGGGTCTGATGGTGGTGAGTGCTATATTGTGCAAGGGGTCCATGTCAGCAGATCAAAAGAATACAAAAAGTAGAATTATGTATACAACTGATCTAATCCACAATTATAACTTTTATAACCCTTAGGTGATCATGTTAATAGATTACTATATATATAATTATTTTTATATATATAATAAAACTCTATCACATAGGCTTAGAAATATTTGTATCATACAACAGGGAAATCATTGTTAGATTACAAACACTTTTGTGTTTGACTGTTTTGAAGGTTTCTAACTTAACACAACAGTAATATGATATAAATAGAAACAAAATATTTGTACATGTTAAAGTCAATGTAATTAAAGAATAAACAAACAATACATCTAATTAAGTTGAATGTAAATGAAGAAGGCTATATATAATAATATATAATGTAATATAATATAATGTTATATCAGAAAGGGTTGGAAATATTTGTACCATATTGTTGTTTCAAGTTATATATAAATTTCATAATGTTTTTTTAGAAATGCTTATAACAAAAGTAGGAGTTTTCCATTATCACAGTTAGCCATAAGGGAGAGGGACCAATATTGGGTCGAGTTGTGTCGTGGGCATATTAGGTCACAACAAGTGTAGGTGGAATGATATGTATGAATGCAATTGTTTCTAAAGAAAATTATGATACATATGAACATGAAGCAAATCATGATATGTATGAACATGAAGATTTTCTCAAAAACTCATAAATATAATTAATTTGAATATAAATGAACAAGGCATATGAAACATTAATTTCCATATCAATGCATAAAAAAATCGAAGCATATTTCAGAACAACATACCGTGGAAGTTGAAGTAGGTGGCTATAGAATTTTGGAGGAGCTCCCTTGCTTGACTCTCAAAGAGGTGTCTCTAATAGAAACTCAAAATTTTGAAATGTTGAATAGTTAGCTTACATCACACAATTCTAGTTTGTGGTATAAATTTGAATAGGCAAGTGCAAGTAGAGATATTTGAATTATGGGAGGGAATTTGAGGTTGCATTGAAGGAATTAATGGTAGAAGTGATATGAAATTTGAGTATGTAAAAAATTTGTTTGGTGATTTGAAAGTTGATTTTAGAAAATTTGAAATTGTTGATTGTTTTGATATTTTGTTATGATTAATTTAATATCATGTATAATTGTGAAGTATGGTTGATATAATTAGTCATTTTTTTGTAAAATTGAATTGCATAGTGAGCCTCAGAATTTGTTTTTGCATTGTTGCAGATAAATTACAAAAAAGACCGGTGTAGATGGACATAGTGGAACCAATAGTTTATTAATGAGGGACGAATAATAATATGTTAAAACATTTGTATTTCCAAGTTATTCAGTTGATAATGAGTTTTGTACATGTCAACTCACTTTTAATGCAATAAAACATATATTTTGAAAAAAAATTTATCTATTTGCATTAACTTGTTTTTGGGAAGGTTGCAGACAATATCTATATTGTGGAAATAAATATAACTTTTATATTGTGGAAATAAATATAACTATTTGCGTTTACCTAATTTTGGGAAGGTGGCAAATATTTACTCTATTAATAAAATGATTTGAAAATAAATTAGGTCTTTTATTGTTTTTGATATAAAAAGAAGCAAAACAAGGGTGTTGCCCCTTTAGTACAAGGCCCTACAGGCCATTATCAATAGAATAACAACCAACGCCTAGTCACAGAAGACCAAGAGCAGTCCAAGCCAATAATAGACTTACAACCCATTCCAAACCAACAACAGACTTACAACCCATTCCAAGCCATCAAGGACCAAGAGCAGTCCAAGCCAAAAATAGACTTACAACCCATTCTTGACATGAAAACCAAGAGCAAGCAAACACATAGAACCAATACCCTGCAGTAGTGGGATAGTAATAGACCTTCCACTCAACAAGCCACAAACCATCTACAATAGTTGACCTACAAGAGACCTTCTGCTCAAGATAGACAAACCTTGGCCTGATGTATTCACAACCACAAAGGGATAAGAAGCCACAACCAAGAACAACCAGGCCACAAACCACCTACAACATAGGAACAACAACATCAAGCCCTTCATCACACACTAGCCAAACCAAGAGGCCAACTAATACTCTGCCTCTAAAGGAGAGAGCTCCCCTCTAATGGAGAGGATCATATGAAGACTTTTTCCATCGAACCCAAAGATCTCCAACAACCCAATACTCCACCTCCATAGGAGTAGATCCCACCTCAAAAGGGACAACAATAGAGAAAGCCAAGAAAGGAAGCATCCAACCAAAACCACAACGCCCATCTTCACCTCAATAGAAGAGGAATCCACTTCTAGAGGATTAAGCTATAGAAACAAGGAGGAAGCCACCACACCTGTAGAAAAATAATCATACCACCCTTTGGAAAACTTGACAACATCCGCCACAAAGCAGCACCATTCACAGAGACTGTTCCATCCACCTCAAGGGGAAACCCACAAGCTAGGAGAGCCCCCACCACCTAACAACCCATAACAAGCCACAAGGGAGTCCACCCAAGGCAAGAAAGAAACAAGCCTGAAGAGGGAAAAGGGAATCTCTAGGCCACACCATGGTTCCAACACGCCTACAACAAGGAAAAAGTAGCACAAATCTTTCAGCCCATACCATTCAACATCACACCATCAACACACCCCCATCTCCCCATAAGTGGGTACAAACCAAAACCTGAATGGAAGGAAAGCACTAGGAGAAGAACACCCATAACCACACCCTCATTCACAACCTTCATAGGCAAGGAGCCCAGAATCACAAGGAGACAGGGCAAGTGCCCTTAAGCCACCACCTGCCACAAGACAGAGAGAACAACAAACCTCTGCAGAGAAGAAAAACAAAGATCCCAACAACATGAAATATGGACCAATAGAGCATGGTCACAACTCTAACACTAGAAAGTTGAGGCTAAAGAAACCCAATAGCCATTCTAAAGAAGAGGAATTCAACACCAACACACCTCGGGGAAGAGGGAAAAGATATCCTCTTCCACCACCACAAAAAAACACAAACAAGGCCCTTCCAATAGAAACCCAAGAGAAGATCACCATTGTGATAGAAAACAACCACCTCCCCTCCCCAGAAGAGGACAAATGAAGTCTCAATCTGGACATCCAACATACCAACAAGGCCCACCTCTGTAGTGGCACCTAAGATAACATAGACCCAAAGACGGTCAAGAAGGAATGTTTATGCCAAAGGGACAAAGGACATAAAAGCAGAAACCCAGACAACTCCAACAACATCTCCACCACAGCAAGAAACCCCAATAGTATCCATTGCAAAGCCATTGACCACAAATGCAGCAGCCAGGGCATGGAGATGAGAAGATTAATCCTGCCACAACCAATTGCCACCACAACAAACGCCAACCCCAAAAACCAAACACCACGCAGGAGCAACCGACACAATGGAGAAACACAGGGAAAGCCCATCCCCATCTGGATCTTCCTCCCCATCGTCACCCAGTTTAGAGGAATTCAAATTTCCTCGCCCACAAACAATCCTACCCATACACAATGGTTGCAAAGCCATACTTCTTTTATTGTTATTAATTATTTCTATAAACTAATTTTTTAATATTAAATAAGTAATTATAAAAAGGTAAAAGTCTAAATTTTATGCTTATTTAGGGATAAAATACTTTTTCTAAATTGTTGAGGTTATTAATATTTATATTTAATTTTTTCATATTGTTATTAAGCTAGCTTGGTATTGTATTTGGTTTTGTTGGTTGAGAATAATTAAGACAATAAAGTTTATTGTATAAAAAATTATTTGATTTTTAAGTGATATTTCACTATGATTATTTTTATTTTGAACAATAAAAAAATTGTATTTTAATTAGTTTTATGTGAATAAAATATTTTTTTATTTATAAGTGAATTGTTAAGATCATTTAAAAAGTCAATTAAGTTGTAAGTTGTTTGAGTTTATTTGCATAATTATGTTTTCTTTCACTTGTTATGGAAACAGTTTTACCTTGTTGTAGTATAAATAATGAAATATATGTTGAAATGTGTATTTTATATTAAGATTAGGTTGTGTGTTGACACAAAATTTGAAAGGGAATTGCACTTTTTTATATATTTTATTATTTTTAATGAATGTAAAGTGTAATTTAATAATATATTTAAATTCATAATAAATATTTAATAAATTTAAAACATATAATGGAAAAAGTTAGAGCAATAGAGTGATAAAGAGGGAGATAAAATATGAGAGAGAGGTGATATATAGAGATATAAAATACCGAGAATGAGAAAAAGATATACATAGAGGGGGGATTGATAGAGAGAGGTAGAGAGAGAAAGACAATTTAAAATTTTATATTAATTTGAAAAAAATAAAAAAAATTATTAGTATTATATTTTAAAAAAATATTATTAAAATTTATATTTTAATTTTTTTTCTTTAGAATATTGATTACAATTTTTTTAATACAAATTTAATAGTATTTTACATTAAACACATGAAACTTTCACAATCTAATGATAAAAAAATTAAATAATCAAAATGAAAAAATATTTTACCTTTTTAATAAGTTGAACATTTTATTTTAAAATTAAATAATCAAAATGGGTAAATATTTTACCTTTTTAATAAGTCTCATTTTATTTTAAACTTTTTGAGTTTGGCTTTACTTGTATTTTTAATATAAAAGTTAAATTTTAGCTTTAACAATTTTAATATAGTTTATTTATATTTTTAATATTTTATTTGAAGTCCTATTTTAATTTTTTAAATTTAATTTATTTGATAATTTAACTATAGTTACATTCAATTTTATAATAAAAAATTATTTGTCAATATTAAGTTTAAAAAAAAAAAAAAAAAATGGGGTAAAAACTTTATAAAATTAGGAAAACATTACAAATCCAGGAGAAAGAAACCCACCAAGGGGCCAAACAAGACCAAGCATTAGTTCTCACCCAAGAAACACCTCATATCTTCCATAACCCACTCCTCTAGAGCAAGAGCCAAATCACCAAGAAGCTTGTCCCAATCATCCACATACCATGAACCCATCCTCTTAGTAGCCCACCTAGCCAAACCATCTACCACCTTGTTCCATTCCCGAGGAACATGGCGAAAGTCAATGAAGTCCAAAGTAGAACACAAAGAAACAATCTGCTTAACAACCACTGCTAGTTGGCAATTCACATCCTCCAAGTGACGCTTATGAAGCAAATCAATAACATCCTAAGAATCAAACTCACAAATAATCTACCGCCATCCAAGGCCCACCACCCACTCAACTGCTAAGAGAATAACAATGGCCTCCATGAGGTTATTAGAATGCAGACCTTTATACATAGAAAAGAAAAAAACTACCACTCCCGAGCAATCTCTTCCAATACCTCCAATGCATGCATGCCTAGGATTTCCCCTAAAAGAACCATTAGTATTAATCTTCAACTCCCTCAATGCAGGAGGGCTCCAACAACCACCACAATCAACCCTTTCACGCCCACGACCATAATGCACCCTGCTCCAATTTTTCCTACCCCCTCTTCAATATTGAGTTTATCTTTCAATTAATGTTAATATTTTTTTTAGACTACAAGAATCGGTCGGGTATCCATCCCCTATAAATTGCAGTGTGTCTGGTAAATTTTTTTCATGTGACCAGTGGTGCTAATGCGAAACACCCTATCAGTACCACGAGGACAGTGGGGAGACTATACCTCATGACCTTTTGCCTGCAACATGATGCTTTAGCCAATCGAGCTAGTCCCACCACCCCTCAATTAATGTTAATATTATTTGTAACATATTGATTGTAATTTTTAGGTACATATTTAATTAATATTTCAATTCTAATAAATTAAAAATATCTTTCTATCTATCTCTTTTCCTATCCCTCCCTATTTATCTATGTTTCCCTCTAACTATATATCTCCCTCTCCCTCTCCCTCTCTATATATTGAGCTATCTCTCCCTCTCTTGCCCCTCTTCTTCTCTCTCCTCCTACCTATCTCTCTCCATGTACCCCTATTTTCTCTCTCCCTCTCTCTATCCCTTCTTCTCTCTCTTCCTTCTTTAAATATCTCTCTCCTCTACTTATCTCTCTCTCTCTCTCCCCCTATATTGAGCTATCTCTCCCTGTGTCCCCCTTCTTCTTCTCTCTCCTCCTCTACCTATCTCTCTCCCTATATCGCCTCTTTCTCTCTCCCTCCTCTACCTATATGTGTCCCTCTCTCCTCTCTCTTCTCTCTCCCTCTAAATATCTATCTCCTTCTCTCCCCCCTCTTCTCTCTCCCTCTACCCATCTCTCTCCTTTTCTCTCCCACAAACTCTAGCTCTCCCCATATCTCCCTCCCTCACACTCACCTTATCCCCTATCTATCTCTCTATCTCTACCTCTATCTTCCTTTCTCTTCTCATATATATCTATCTCTCTTTCTCTTTACATATATATCTATTTATGCCTCTCTCTATTTTCCGTATTTATCTCTCCCTCTCCCCATCTCTATTTTCCTATCTCTACTTCTCTTTGTTTTTCTTTATTTTTCTCTCTATCTCTCTCCCCCCTCTTTATATCTCCTTATATGCCTCTACCTCACTATCACTCTATCTCACCATCTATAGATCTCTCTTTAATTTTACCCCTACCTCTTTCTCTATACCTCTCTATCTTTCCCTCTATGTCTCCCTATCTCCTCTATCTTTATCTCTCCCTCTATTTCTTTATTTATTTGTCTCCCTCTTCCTCTCTCCCCCTCTATCTCTAGAAATGTCTCCCTCTCTCTCCCCTTCTCCCTCTTCCTATCTACCTTTATATCTATATCTATATCTATATCTCTTTGCCTCTTTATCTTTATCTCTCCATGTTTCTTCTTTCATATCTCCCTCTATCTCTATTTTTTTATCTCACCATCTCTCTCTACCCCAATATCTCTCCATATCTCATTCTCTCTCTATATATCACTTCCCATCTCTATCTTTATTTTCATATCTCCCATCTCTCATTCTCTCCCTCTCTCTACCTCTCTATATATTTCTCTTCTATCACTATCTATCTCTCTCTCCTCTCTCTTTATCTCTCACTCTCCTTTTATCCATATCCCTCTATTTATCCATCTCCGTTTATATCTCTATATTCCTTTCTATCTCTATCTCCTTAACCCTCTCTATCTCTTACTCTTCCCCTATCTTTTTCTTTGTCTTTATCTCACTCTATCTCTCTCACTATTGCACACATAACTTGAGCCTATTGGTGATGGAGCCTGATTATCTTCTTAATTCATAGGTTTTGTTTCAATCATCTTTGGATCCCTATTGATTTGAAGTTATCACTTCTCCACTTAGACCTTTGTTTCACAAATAATATCATTTCTAAATGGCCTACCAATTGATCTCGTGCACTACACAAATGTGTGTAAAAAATATACCAAAATTTTCCTTGATTGGCCTTCCACATCTCTTCAGCGTACCCATTGCACACTAAGGTGTGATTGCTAGTTTAAAAGCTATGGTGAGGGAACTTGAAAACCAAAAGGAAGATGATTATAATGATGACACAATTTGTTCAAGTTCTAAACTTGATAACAACTAGCATGAGCATGTATCACAAGAAGCTTCATATTTATGGCACTGTTTACTTAGAGAGAAATAAAGTTATTTCTAAGGGATAATTATCAATAGCAATAGTATTTATTTTCTAATTTCTACTTGTATATTAAATGATAATTCATCTATAACATAGCTATGTAATATAGTTATTTAATTAAGATGAAAATTAAAAAATTAGATTTGGCCATGAATAGTTGGCTTCTAAAAAGAAATATTTTTATAGGAAATATTTTAGCATAAACATATGTATTTTTATAATAAATTCTATGACATAATTCTTGAATAATAAGTTAGTGGCACATTTTATTAATAAAATGAGGAAAAACATAGATAATTTTATTTAAATGACATCTTTTGGGAACTTTTTTACAAAAGGTATGGTGTTAAAAACAACAAACTCATTATGTAGCTATATGAAACCAAATTGCACTAAATAAGAACTCTAAGGTACAAATTTATGTTTACCTTCCATTATTTTCTTTATTAAATTTTGTTATATAGTTACATTACTAGTTATAATCTCTTTTTGCAATCAAGTTGATTATGTATATATATCCTTTCATGTCATTATCTTTCATTCTATAACTTATTTATATGGAGCGAAGTTCATGACACGATGAAACAAATTATTTCACTTTATCGAAGAACTAGAATAATAAAATTAAAAATGTGTGGAAAAAATCTCATAAACATGTCAATGTTGACTTGCATTCAAAACTTGGCAGTTATTAGTGAATGAGTTATATCATATATTATAGACATTAGACAATATTTTTTTCACTTTCTTTAAAGAAAATGGGTATATTTGTTACAAATGAAAGTCTTAAGTAACCATGGAAATTTATTTGAATACTAAAACATAAGGTACTACAATTTAGTGTTATATATCCTTGAAATCTTATACATTACAATTCTTAATTGTTTGGACAATTAAAAAAAATTATGATAAATTTTGTACATTGTAAATCTTAATTGTTTTTACAAACTAATTTTTTTTTTTCTCCTTAATTATTCAAAGTTGAATGTCTACTAACTTAAATATGTATGTTAGAATCACATTTTCACATATAAAATACCATCTTGAAGCTATGAATACATATATTTTGAAAAAGGATTGATAAAAAAATATGTTCAAATAATATATCTACATGTCCCCTACTTTTCATATCAATTCATCCCTTGCACTTCCTAAGGGTATGAGTGCTAGTTTATAAAAAAAATCCTTTAGAATGGAATAGGCTTTAAAATATATTTCAAAATATCAATAATTATATGTAAAGGAAAATGAACTTAAATCATTATATTTAATTTAAATTAATTAAATGAATATAATTATCAAAACATGAATCAACTTTAATTAATTAATTGAAATTTATCAAAGTGATGATTGTGAAATGAAGTCAAGTAAGCGAAAGTAGCTTCCTACACCAATTTAGGTGGGATAGATGTTAGAAAATTTCTAGAAATTGACAACAATAATAAATTTAGATTCACATTCATTTAACTTAAATAAATTATGTAAAATAGTAATAACCACAACACAACAGATATATGGGGAAAACCATTTTAGGAGAAAAAACCTAGATTATATGTAAAATAGTAATAACGAAAACACAACATATACGTGGGGAAAACAATTTTTGAAGAAAAAACACACACTCCAAAACCACAACCCTTTGTATCATCAATAATTTGAAAGAAGTTACAATACAATAATAAAGCTAAAATCATTCAAGAGTCTTCAACTGCAACAAGATTTTTGGAGTGATTTCAATAGTATAATGTTATCTCTAAAATATTCAAATATGTGATATTATGTAAAATGACTAAGTACCAAATAAATACAATTCCATGAGAGAAGATGAATGCTTAGTTTTTTCGCATGGAATAAATACAATGCTTACATGCTTGTCTTAAGCCTCCTTGACATGTACAACACGTGCATGCATGCAACGACCTTGCATGAAGTGCAATGTCATAAGCATGACCCACCTTATTCATCTTTTTTCTAATTCCATAACATGTCTCCTCATGCATAGAACCCCTTCAACATGCAATACATCTACATGCATGCAAACACCTTACATATATTGGTGCCACCATTGCATGGGGCCCATGTATCATAGTTTGTCATAACTTGACTCTTACACAATCATAACTTCTCATAATCCATCATAGACTTAACACTTACATTTATAACAAAAGCCATCAAATTGGCCTTTAGTGGGCTCCACCAAGTAGGATGCCTACTTTCACACATTTATTTTGCATGTCATCCTTGTCACTTCCATGTAGGATGTCACCTCAACCAGTAGGTCCCACAAAATGACTTGAAATTAATAATAAAATAAATAGGACATAATTAATAATTAAACAAATAATAAATTCTAGGATTTTCAAAGGTTGACACCCTAATCCCAACATTCTCCCACTTGTCAAAGACCTTTTAAAATCCAAACAATGATAAAATACTAGGGGTTATGAGGCCCATGGATCTAGAACATCATTTGAACTTATTCATGCTCATAAAGATTGTCAATGCATCATAAATATTTATTAAAATGTCACCCTTCTCCAATTTCACCTTCCCATCTTCCACCATGTCACGAAAAATTAGAATTGCACATCAATATACTTCATTCTAGTGGAAAGTAGGATTCTTTGCTAATAAAATGACACTAATTGTCACAACAAATAGTAATAATCTCTACATCAAGTCCAACATCAAAACATGATATCCTAAGCCAAATGGATTCCTTATAAGCATGAGTAGCTACCATATGATTTGATTCTATCATGGGGTGAACCCACAAAGCTGGTTTACAATTTCTGGGAGATTCTGATTTTTGTTGAAATCACATATTTTTAGAAAATATAATGATTTAAGCCTTAAATAGTTCCATTTAAAGAGTTCCAATTGAAGAGGGTTTGATCAAACTACCTTAGATCAAACCCCCTTGGATATGACCCCACTAGTTTTAAACCATACCTATAACAGAGTCTCCTTTACACCTATCAAAATGCTGATAAAAAACCACTTTTGATTTACCTTTTGGGGGATCAAATGAATTCATTTAATTTTATTTTTTTGCAAGTATGTAGTCCTTATTATAAGCTTCCCAAAAATTATAATTTTAAATAAATTTAATTTTATTATTATATGTATTTTTATTTCTTGTGAATGTAGGTTTTTCACTGAAAATCAAGCTCTATGTTCTGCACATGTGGAAAAATAGAAGATTATCAATTTTTTTTTTTTTAAATGAGTACACCAGATATTGAAGTCCTTGATCCAACCAATTTTTTTTTTTTGATAAATACAAAAAAAGTTGTGTTATATAGTCTTCCTATGTCTGAATTGTAATTGGTTTGACTTCAAAAATTGATTAAGGAAAAATATTCAATAAAACACTATGAAACCAATTGTAAGCACTAGATATAGTAGTCACAAATCTAAATTTTAAAAAATTAGAATTTTATCCTTCATGGAAAAAAATTTATACAGTGAGCATCACTCCTTAAAAATGGTGTTCACTGAAAAAACTAGTTTTCGAAGAAGATGGAAAGAGAAGTGCAATATGATTCCAAAATTTTTGAAAAAAAAATATTTAGAATCTACATTATTTTTTTCACAAATCACTAGTTTGCATCATCTTCAAATTCCTCATGACTTAGCTGCTATAGGTGCCCAAAAGTGAAGATTTAGTTAGAAAAAATCAATTCAGTGTCCAGTTTGGCCAAAAAAAGTAAAACAGTATTGTGGGATCACCCCATGGATAAATTTATTACAACCTTTAATTTGCTCATCCAATTGATAGTGCCATCGAACATTATTAATACATATGCACTAGTGGATCTTCTATTTTCAATGTCACTTGCCCAATCTGAATCCACATATCCACAAATATAAATTAAATGGTGAGGTTCAATAGGATAACCATGAAAACATAGGGAATACTCAAAAGTACCTTGTATATATTTGAACACTCAACCACATCCCAATGTACCCATCCAAGATTATGCATAAATCAACTTAGGGCTTCCATTACTTGGGCAATGTTTGGCTTCGTATAGACAATGACATATCATACTACCAAAAATTTTTGCATAAGGTACTCCAATCATTTTCTCTATTTTGATAGGATATTTTAGATAATCCTCCATAGATAGATTTGTTCCTTACATAATATGAATGATTAACAGTCTACAAGTTTTCATGTTGATTCTTTCTAACATCGAGCTCACGTACTTTCTTTTTCTTAACTAAATATTTCTTTTGGCTTTATCTCTTCTGATATCCATTCCCAAAATGCACCTAGATATTTCATATCAAACTATGCTAACAACTAAGACTTAGAGTTAGAAATCAAACCTTAACCATTCTTAAAAAAAATTATCTACATACATTACAATAATGAGAATGCAACCATTATTAGTTATATAGTATACACAATGATTGGATTTAGACCTCTGAAAGCCCAAACTAAACATATAGGTATGAAAATTTTAGTACTACATCCTAGGAGACTATTTCAAACCTATAGTACCCCTCCATTTTGCTTATGTTTTCTGTTAGCATGTTTTCACTTTGATAGACCCTAGTACTTTGTTTTGATATATTGATTGCTGACATTAGAGCGATGGTGGATTTATTTTGTGATGTGATAATACATTGTATGGTGGTAATTATTTATGATATGCTTTATGTTAGCATAAATGTTTACTTCAGATGCTACTGCTATATATATGCTTATGGTAGATTAATTGTTATTTATTTTTTCAGTTTGTTATGATATTGTAATTGGTGAGGAAAACGAAGTTGCATCACTTGCTTGCGAGTGCCTTGTGATTTTCGTGATCTTCTCCTCACGGTGTGTTTGAATCATGGATTATATATATATGTTATTTGTTTGATTGCAGAATTGCAGGTACATGACACTGACTCCACCTGGTTTCACAAGTTTGAGCATGTCCAGACTCAACGGTAATGTTGATTGGGAGGTAGTAACTAGGTTTTTACTAGTCTAGCCTTAAACCTAATCACAGTATGTCGTCAGTTTATGTTTGGTATTTCTGGTTGTCTTGTCTGTGTCAGTCTTGATTATTTGTTATGAAAGGTTAATTTTGTGAATTTAATGTTAGATTAATGTTCTTTGTAATTTAGTACTTATTTAAAATTAATTTTAAATATTTTAGATAAAAGCTTTATATTTTATTTAATTAATTAAATTAGTTTATTGGTAAAATAATTTAATCATTGAGATTAAAGTTATTTTATTAAATTAATTAATTAATTGATTAAAGTTGCTTTTATTGAGTGAATAGAGTAAATATAGATTAAATATATATATGCTTTTGTGGGAAATGAAATTTTAAATATGTATAAAAATAAAAATAAAATTGATTTTTGAATTCTTTAAATTCTTTAAAATAAATTAAATTCTTGATAATTGAGAGAAGAAAATATCCATGAGTTTGTTAGAAGATATTTTCTTGATTTGCCATGTGTGTTAGTTGAATTAAATGCAAAAAAAATTGTTGAGGATTTTCTCGGAAAGAATATTGCCAGATTTGGGAAGGCAAGAAAACACTTCACGAGAAAAGGAAGAAAACAAAGAGTTTTGCTAAAGAAATTGTGATAATTTGTGATTTTTTTTGGGTTTTGATCTAAAATTTCTGGAAGTTCTCAGGTTGTTATTTGTTTAGTAATTTGCATTCTTCTGGAAAGAGGAGATTTGAAAAGAGCTTTGGAAGTTGCACGCAACAGGCAAAGCTTTTCTTCAACTGTCAATTTTTCAAGCTACAGGAATACAGGTTCTTTGCTTTTATCTATTTAGTTTTGTGATTTGAAAAGATTGCCTGTATAAAGAATTTAATTTGTAGAATTTTTGTTAAAATTCGTTAAATGAAAGATTGCCTGTAGAAGAAATTTTTATTAAAGCTTTTGTTCTTCTCGATAAACTTTTGTTGAAAATGTTATGTAGAAATTTGTTGCCTTTCTGTGAGAACTTCAAAACAAGATTTTATAGTAAAATTAGAGAGCAACCTAGAAGGTTTCTGTTAAACAATTGAAAATTTTCAAAAGAAAACAAAAGAAACCTCTGTAGTATTGTAAGTGAAACTTATAGATTAATTTGAGGAAATGGCAACCTCTTTGAGGAACTTTTCTAAACATTTCTTGTAGAAAA
Organism: Sequoia sempervirens; assembly: GCA_007258455.2. Lineage (NCBI taxonomy): Eukaryota > Viridiplantae > Streptophyta > Pinopsida > Cupressales > Cupressaceae > Sequoia > Sequoia sempervirens. The sequence continues at coordinate 13,105 of VDFB02047267.1, read as the reverse complement.
TATTTTGTTAATATGAATTAAAATCCTCTAAATTGTTGAAATTGATGATATTTGACAAAATTTGTGTTAGTTGTTAGATTTCTCTCAATTTCCTATAGAAAACCTTGTTGAAAATAATTACCTGATTACAGTATTTTATTTATTGTTTAAATTGTGTATATATTTATATATATATGTATATAAATTATAAATATACATATACATATACATATACAAATATATATATATTAAATTGTGAGAATTTTATAAAAATACACGAATTTCTGGTTATCGTCGCTCAGGAAAAATTGGGCACGGAATGGATATTTGTTTTTTTTTTTTAAATGGATATGATAAGGATTTAAGGGAGGTGTAGGGCGCATTTCCCCCACAGCCGTCCCCCATAAGGGAGCGGCTATGAGGGCAGCACCCAGCATTGCCTTCATAGGCAGCGCCGGTGCTACCTGCACAGCCGTGCCCATGGAGGGTTTGACTGTGTAAGGCAGCCGCCCCTGCCATGGTTTAAAAATTTGTTTATAAATTTTAATTTTAATTTATTTTTATTTTTATTAAGCTTTTGGATTATATAATATATATATATATATATTTATATATTTATATATAATATATATTATCATTAATATATGTTATATATATAATGTATATATATTATTTATAAAGGTTTATAATTTGTTTAAAATATTATGTTGATAAATTTATTTTAGTAAAATATATATATATATATATATATATTATTATAATTATTTGAATGTTCATTTATTTAAATGTATATTATATTGTTTATTAGTGTATGAAAATTATAAATAGTTATTTTTATAATGAAATGTAATAAGTAGAGAAATCAAAATTTCATTATAATGCATGATTATGGAATTGGGTAAATATTAGTTTTGATTTTCATACTGAATGGAAGATGAGTATATTTTAGTTGATTAATTTCATACTTCAAGTTATTGATTGATTGGATTTAGTAAATCCTAATATTAGATTCTTAATTATGCCTTAATTGTTTAAAGTTGTTTTTACTCTTATTGGGCATATTGGGGATTATATGGATTAATAAGTCTTTCAGACATAGTTTCTTTATGAGGGAGTTGTATTTATGATGATTTAATATTTTGAATAAACTAGGGTAGTGCACATGGTTCTATTCGGTTTTTAGACACCTGTTTCTATGAACAGGATGTGATGTCTATTGTTACATGTTGGTATTTGATGTTGACATATGTGCAACTTGTTTACCCTTAGTTAGTGGAATTAGATTCTTTAAGTTATTATTAGGGGAGTGTCTCTTTATGAGGGTCGACACACAAAGTGGTGCCTGGGTAACTCATATAGAGTTAGTTAATCAGTGAAAACTAAATCAACACATTAGGTAGTCTAAAATATTTAACTGGATTAATTATGCCTCACTCATGGACTCAAGGGCTAGTTCAAAATTGGGAATGAGTCGAGAAGGCCTGGAATGGAAAAATCGATATCTAGTCACTATGAAAGATATTCGATTCTGCAACAGATTGCATGAGGGGTCGGGTTTCATAAGAGGTTACTAGGGTAACCCAAGATGGAGGCCAGAACCTAGGAAGAAACACCTGGGTAACCTATGCAACATTGTGATGACACTCCACCTATAATAACAGTATCCTTGTGAACCTAGTATATTTGATCATTCTGTTCTGGAAGCAATATAACCATTAAGTTAAGTTTGTACTTGTATAGTTTTGTCTATGGTTTTACTTGTGTCTAGGGTTTGTAGGTTATGTCTAGGGAACTTTTTTACTATCTCCTAGCATGGGGGGTGGACCTACGAGTACCACATGGTTGGGTGGAATGTGCACCTTACTCTGTTGGGTCCCCAGTTCTTGTTCATGGCAACGAGTACTTCTTGGATGAAGAGCTTGTGTGTGAAAGTGTACCTTCTCATATTTATTTATTTTATCAGTGGAAAACTTATTATTGTATTACTCCTCAAATTGTTATTGGGGAGGACATTTGTAATATGTAATTGTACATTTTTATATGACCTACCTCATTTGGAAAATGAGTATTGTAAATGTTATTTCAAATGCAATGTAAGAAAGAATCTTATTTGTACTATATATCTTTAATGATGTAATTTAATTGTTAATAAATGTATGTTCTTAAGTTTATGCGAATTAAATACATGCTATGTTATTTACTTTTGTCATCTATGGGATCTTCAAGTAGTGTGTCATCGCGTTTCTTAGGGAATGTTTGCAATTAGTAAAGTTAATGTTTACACTTTAAAAAAAAAAATTTATTACACTTTTGTAGTCAATGCAACATTCTTTAGGTTACAAGACGGGGCATTACAAAACCATACAAATATATTTTTAACTTATAAAAAAATATTTCCTTTACCTTTTACCACAAAGTTATTTAGTTGTGACATATAGATTTATTCCTCCAAGTCACCATGAAGGAAAGTTGTCTTCACATCCATTTTCTCAAATTCTAAGTCATAAGATATAGAAAGTAATAACAAGAACCTAATACATGTCAATATTGCTACAAAAGAGAACATTCCACCATAATCAATTCCCTTCACTTTTAATACCCCTTCACTACTAACCGTGCTTTATGCTTCTCAATACTGTCATTAGGACCACATTTTTTCTTGAACACCCATTTACAACCAATGAGTTTATGTACTTTACATAAAGGTACCATATACCATGTGTTGTTTTTCTTTAATGCAACCATCTCTTCATCCATGGCTTTGATTTGAAGGAATTTGTAACATTCATACACATATCCCCTTTTACAATCCTAGGTTCATCAATGTTAGTGATCAAAGAAAAAAATATAGCTTGAATCCAATAGAATTTAACCAAACCTACAAGGTTGTTTCCTAACTTGTGTAGACCTCCTTAATGATTAAGGTTGAGGTTGTTGTTGTTGTTCTTCAAAACTTTTAGAACTGTTATATTTGTCCTCATCATCGGGTCATATAGGTGTACATAGTTCATTTTTCATTAGAATAAGTGGAACATGAACTACATCCTTTTACTTATCTTCTTTCTTTGACTAAAAAACAATAGAAGAAGGTTACAACTATCTAAAAATCATAATTTTACTCTAGATAATATTTTCAATCATTGGATCCCAAAGCTTGCACCCTTTCACATTGGCACCATAGCTAATGAAGATACACTTAATTTCCTTTTTCTTTAGACTCAACCTCTTCTCATTTGGCACATGTGCATATGCCTCGCAACCAAATACTCTGAGATGTCTCAATGAGGGATTCTTTCCTTACCACAAATGCATGGGTGTCTTATCAACAAGCATTGATGTATGAGAATTTTTTATTAGATAACACATGGTGGAAAAAACTTCAGCCCAAAATTTTTGTTCAAGGACAACTCCACTCACCATACTCCTAGTCTTCTCGATCAACATTTTGTTCATCCTCTTCATAACTCTATTATACTGAGGTTGTATGGAGTCATATTATGCCTCTCAATCTCGTGCTCTTTGTAAAACTTGTTGAATTCTATGAAACAAAATTCACCAAAATAATTAATCTTTCTACTATTTTGGTTTTCAACCAAGGCCTTAAACTCCTTAAATCAACGAAAGACTTTATATTTACCCTTGAGAAAATAAAAAATGCCCTATTGTAATCATCAATATATGAAACAAAATATAAAGATTTTGATTACAAAGGAACATTAATAAGACCAAACACACCTGAATAAATATAGTCCAAAACCCTAAAAGATTTGTGAGAACTAGAATAAAAATAAACATGGTTTTTCTTTCCATAGATACAAGGTTCACAAAATTTAAATTCAAGATTACAATCATCAAGCTCCTCTACAAGAATTTTTTTCAAAACTCTAGGACCCTTCTTACCAATTTGGCCTAGTCTCTCATTCCATAACATCATTTTCTCTATTAGAAGCTTCATCTCCAAGAACTTAGCACTCTTATGTATCCAAAAATCATGACCATGAAAGCATAAGTGATATATTTCTTTGCTGTGGGTTCCAGGATGGTGATTATGAGGAATCTTCAACTCTCTTCTTTGTATTCTCATCTGAAGAACTATTGTATTGAACAATGCATGCATCTAGCTTGAATAGGGTGCTAATTTGAACACCCTTCAACAACACCATAGCTCCTCTCATCATCTTGCATCCTCCACTTGAGGAAACAACCTACACACCCACATAATTCAACTTTCTCATACAAAATAGGTTTCATGCCAAATAAAGGATATGCAACACACCTTTGATCCCATTCACTCTACAATCAAGGAATCTAATCTTGACTCTTCCATGACCGATAATACTTAGATGAGAGTCATTACCCAAATAAACCTTCCCACGATAAAATTATTCATGCATCGAAAACCAACCCTTATAAATGTGAGGTCATATGAAAAGGTACACCCAATTATATCAACCACACATCTTTAGATGCACATGTTTCTAAGGTTGTGAAAAAGACATATGCATCATCCTAAGAGGATTTATTTGAGTTAGGATTAGAGAAGTTTTTTTTTTTAATCCTCCTTACTCTCCTTACATAAATGACCAAATTTATTATAGTTATAACTGTATACCTTGGAATTCCTACTGCTCTAAATGTGCAAATCTAACTAAGAAACATGAATAACAAAATACCAAGGACACCTCAAGATTAGCCAAAAGAGTGGTTCAACGAAAAGGAATGCAAATAAAATGAAACACAAATATTTTTACCTCCCTTGTTGTTGATACCTCTTTGATTGGCCCTTGCTTGGATTGGTTGTGTGCTCCTTAGATGATTGATTGAATGACTAAAATGCAAGCTTCAATATGCAAAATGATGAACAAAGATGGTTGAATGATTGAAAAAGGCTTGAGGATTCAAATGGACAGCATGTAGTTATGAGAGTGCAAAGTGTTGAGAAGGCAAATGGGCAGCATGAGGGTGCTCAAAAATGAAAGTGTTGGAAATGCCCTTGAGGAGGGGGTATTTATAGAGGATTTGAATTCTCTAGAGAATTCAAGGGTCAAGATTGATCCAACAAGGCCAAGATGAAGGGCTATGGTGGGTTGAGAACCCACAAGCCCTCACATCTTGACATGTGGAGAGTGAAGTGGACAAGAGGATATGAGGTGGAGATGAGTTGTCAAAAAGGTACATGAGGTGGAAAAGGACATGCACCTTGGGGGATGAGAGGATTTCCACAAAAGGGATTTCTTGTCCCCAAGTGGGAGTGAAAGGGACATTTGAAGAATTTTAGAATTCCTCAAAATCTACATGGGAAAAGGAAAGGTGGTTGGGGATATAAATGTGAATTAAAAATTCACATTCCTAGGATGATCTAGAAGATAAAAGGTGGGCTCCAAAAGGTGGGACTTGGTCACATGTGGAGATTGTGACAAGTCCAAGGTTGGTCACATGTGGAGATTGTGACAAGTCCAAGGTTCTAGAAGCCTTGGAAGGATGGAATGTGAATTAAAAATTCACATATAAAGGAGGGAATCTAGGACAAATAAAAAGGAATTAAAAATTTCTTGGAGAATGATTAGGCTTAATTAATTTATAATTAGAGGATAATTAGGGGCTAATTAGGATTAAAAGCCAACTTGCAAAAGTTGGAGGATGTGACACATCCTAATCAAGGATTAGGCATGTGCACATCCTTAATGAAAAGATTAGGAGATGGATTAGGATTAGATGAAAATGACATGTAGGTATTAAATAAATGTAATATTTATTTAATTTATTTGATGAAAAGAGGATTAAAAGAGGGATAAGGTATTTAATTATTAATTAAATACCTTAGGGATTTAGCAGAATTAAAGATATTAATTAAATAATAGGAATATTATTTAATTAACTCGATAAGAAGGATGTTTAGGCGAAAAGTGATGTTTTGGATAAATTAGAGTGATTTGCCCATTTTTCCCCTCTTTGAGATGGTGTTACGAAGTAAATCATTTCAAAGAATATTAAAACATAGAACCTAGAAGATGGTTAGATTGGAAAGATGCCCAGTCATTCAAAGAAGTGACTAGGAAGGAAGATGATGGGGGTGAAGATGAAGAGTTAGGGATGAAGGATGCCCCCTCGAGAGGACATGCGGGTTCAAGAGAACACGGGTGGGCTCTCGAAATAGATGATGTGATGCAAGGGGAGATGAGGAAGAGAGTAAGTGATATGGAAATGGGTGAAGCACAAATGGATTTGAGGACAAAAGGTGATGTTGCCCCAGTCAAGGTACAAGTCAAAATGGGTTGATGATGGATGGAGGGTTGTCAATGAGGGAATTAAAGATCCCAAGACAACATGAGGATAGGGAAGGATACATCCCAAAACACCACTAAAGGATAGGGAAGAATACCTCCCGATGATGATGATGAAAGTGTTGTTGATGAGGGAAGGATACATCCCAAAACAACACCAAAAGGATAGTGAATGACACTAATGGATGATGATGATGATGGGTCAAGGCTGGTAACAAGACTGAGAAGTAGACCAAAAATATGATTAGATGATTCGGGCTAAGTGGAATGGATGGAGATTGGATAGAGATAAGGATGAAGGATGAATGATGAATGATGAATGGATGGGGGGATATATGCAAGACGATAGAATGGAGAATGAGATGCAATTCTAAATGCAATTTATCATCTTTGGAGCACTGGTTTTTGCTATAGCATCAAACACAAGACACCAGGGTATGAAGAACCAAGGCGTAATTGTGTCTAATGCATCAAATAAACATAACAGACAAGAAGGCTATCCCAACACCCCAAGGTCAGAAAGATCTTGGTCGGGCCAGGTATTGAGATAACCACAAGCACAAAAGGATGCCCCAGCATAAGACAAGACCTCAGGGATCTTGGTGGGTACTACGTGGGACAACCAAGAAGACACAAATAGACATAAAAAGATCAAGATATGTCCCTATGTTGACCAATCAAAACACACCATAATATGATGGATTATGGCGGTCTTGACAAGTGATGATAGGGAGCTCAAATGATAAACAAAAGCCAAAAGCATCAAAAGATCACAATCAATTTCAAATGTCCATTGCCATAGGATCAAAGGGATGGATTGGATTGATGAGGTCTGTTAGGAAGGATACATCCTGTTGAGACCAAAGATGATGGATACGAAACTAAAAGATCGTTATGATGTAGGATGTTCAAAAATTGATTGGATGTCATGATACAAGTGGATCTCATTTGTGAAGAACTGGCTAGATAAGGGCATAGCTTGATGACACGACACAAGGGAGACAAGACATGGGACTGACAAAACCTAAAGACCTAGGGGCTCGGGGGCCGATCAAAGATTAGCCTTGCCTACGTGAAAGCGCAGAGCCCTCGTAGTTCAGTGAAAGGTGGACGACTGACCAAGATGGAGACCTTGATGGATGGTAAAGACGGGACAGATAATAGGAACAAGAGTTGAAGACTGATGATGGAACCTCGGGGGCGGATCAAATGATCGATCTTGCCTACGTGAGAGCGCAGGGGCCACGTAGTTCGACTAAAGACCGACAACAAATGATGGATGAAAGAGGATGAGATGACCCTAGATAAGGGGATAAAAATATTGGACTGACACGATGGGACAAGATATATGAATGATGAAGTGATAAGATAGATGATGTTGGACGATAGTGACTATATAAAGCTTCAGGGATGGGATAGTTATCCAAATCATCAAAGATGAAGTGGGCAAATGACATGCCATATAGATGAATGGTGAAATGATGAACGATGAGATAGAAAAGATGTGCAGAAGAAGCAGAAGTGATGATGATAAGATGGATGACATTGGATTGCATGGGGTAAAGCCTATAGCTAGATACCAATGACAAGGGATTAGGAGATGGGATGAGGGGAGAGGATGGGGGGGGAGGAAAAATGATTGTTTGGGTGGATTGGATAGAGGGATAAGGATTGGGAGATGAAAGGGATGCTAGGATAGCTGGATACGAAGAGAAAGATGGGGAGATGGAAGGGACGCTGTGATAGATGGATAGGGACAGAAGGATTGAGAGATGAAAGGGATGCTAGGATAGATGGGGAGATGGAAGGGATGCTATGATAGATGGATAGAGAGATGAAAGGATGTTATGATAGATGATTTCTCCAAGGACTATGTCACAAAGGAAGCAGATGCCCCCACTCTAGATATGTCATATATAATGAGGCATGAGGGATGAAAGACAAGTGGATGGGAAGATAAAAGAGATAACTGGATGAGAATAGGATGGGTGACTAAGGAATAAGATAGAGCATGGATGAAGGGGATGTATACCAATAGGTGTCCAAAGCATGCATAGATAGGTGCCCCTATTTTGATCAAGATCACAAGAAGGATGGAGGGAATGAGAGATAAACGAGATATGATGGTAGGATGCAGAAGATAGGTGGGATGGGGGGATTTATGAAGAGGACGGATAACAGGAAGACGGGTGCATAGCTAGAAGCATAGCGGATGGAAGGAATGCATATCAGGAAGTTGCCCCCAAGTGCAGATGGGGATTTACGCATGACGCCTGTTTGCCAGGTTTTCATCATGGTACTTATCCAAGGCGCTTGTTTGCCAAGTTTTCACCATTGGACAAATTATTTCTCTCTTTTTTTTGTTGACTTTTTTTTTGACTTTTTTGACTTTTTTGACTTTTTTTGATTTTTGATGAAAATGGAGAAGGATAGGGATGTGGATAAGGGAATTTATAAGATACATGATATGGATATGGATGGATGACTCAAGCATCAAGTTCTATACAAGGTAGTAAGAGCCCATGTTCGAACTGACTATTGGATGTTGGTACAACCTTATGAGGATAAATGGATTATGTAAGAGGATGAATTAGGGGGATTTGATGGGGGAGATATGTGGGGTAATGGATGGGATGCTGGAAAGGGTATGGATAGAACAATGGGGTGGATATGTGATGGGGAGATGTGTTCAGGACCAACATTGGCACATGTGGTGGTGGATGTGAAAAGATGAGAGGATTAATGGATGGAGAATGTGTGGATAATGGAGGAGATGGGGTGGTGAACTTTGGAACATAAGGACCCAAAACAGACTTAGGAGATGAAAGGGGTGTATGACTAGCTTTTGGATTAGCAACTTTGGATGTTCTTACAGATTTTTCATGTGATGGAATTGCATCTTTTTTCTTTGGGATCCACATAGTTTTGATCTTTGCGTTGGTGGGCCTTTGCAGCCTATAGATTTGATTTGGATTTTGGATTTGGTTTTGCTTTGCTTTAACATGTCTTTTAGAAGGGACATGGGGAGCTTTTGATTCATGTGGATGTTTAGATTGATGCATTTTTTCTTTAACAACCAAAGTGCTTTTAGTAGCAATGGAATGGGTGTGAGGAGATGGATGATGTGGAGTGATGGAGGTAGGAGTATGGGGATTATGTGTAGATAGAGGATGTTTGAGTAAGTGCCTTTGTTGATCCTGACTATGGGGTATGTGAGAGGGATGTGTATGATGGATGAGATGGATAGGTGATGAATGGATGAAGGATGGATAGGATGAGATGGAGGAGGTGATTTTGGGATATAGGGGCCCAAAATAGGCAGTAGAACTGGAGGAAACAAAGGGCATGGTAGATGGAGGATTGGAGATGGTAGATGGAGGGATGTAGGACCCAAAATGGATGGAGCAGATGAAGGAGGAAGATGGGCCGGTTGTTTTGAGATGATAGAGGAGGAGGGATGGCCACATATGATCTGTAGTGGGGCAATGGGAAGAAATATGTCTTCTTTTTGGAAAAAGGCTTGTTGAGGACTTCTAGAGGTTGTACCAACATTTTTGGATTGCGAGTCATGAGTAGTACATCCAAGACCTCGCGGATACAAATGTTCTTTAGCTTGGATAGGCTCTATAATACCTTGCTCATGAAGGCCTAAACCTTTTCCTTGATAGTTCATTTTCTTGAGTATTCGATCTAGGATAGGATTTTTGTTATTCTGGAAGAATGATGCAAGTTCATTAGTAGGTGGAAGAGGAGGGTTGGTGTATATGCTTTGTTTTTCTTCTGCGAGGAGACCACCGTGGAGGAATGTGAGAGGACCAAGGGGATATGCAAGTGGTGTGGGGAGAGCATTTTTAGGTGATGATGAGGGATCATGAGAAGGAGATGATGGGATAGCAACATTAGGAGAGGGAGTAGATGCCATGATAGGATCTGGAATTGTGGTAGTGGGCTCATGCGATGGAGATGGAGATGGAGCAGTGGAAGCTTGAATGACAAGGGGATCATGGGATGGAATGGATGGAGGACTGTGATCTTGAGGTGGACTAGATGTGATGGTAGGATCTTGATCGAGAGAAGGGGATATGCTGGCATGCTTTGGATTAGACTCTTGGCGTGACTCATCGTGTGTGAGAGGCATGGTAACGGAGTCTTGTTGGGACTCTTCAAGTGGAGAAGATGGAGGGATGGAAGATTCATGAGGTTCATTGGAATCAATTTCGGTGCTACTGGGAGTGGGAGGAGTGGATTGGATTTGGGTGGATCGAGTAGAGGGAGTGGATTGGATTCGGGTGTCTTCGATGGGTTCAGTGGCTCTCATAGTGGGAGATGTGGGTTCAATGGATTTAGTGGGTTCAATGGTTTCAACGGTTTGCGCAGTACTTGGGGTGGTAACATCAATAATAGGTGTGGTAGGGAGAAGGGTCTCATCACTAGTGACCGTGGATGATGGATCGAGATGGCATGGTTCCATGACTTCAAGATGTGGAGTTGGGGATGGATTCTTTGTAATGAGTCCTTGGAGAACTTCTGAAATGAAAGACTTGCATATGGTTGGCTTGGCTGGGGTGGTAGAAATGGATGAGGGATTATGGATTTGTGGACTAGGGTTAGATGGAGGAATGGGATCGAATGTAGGACTATGAGTAGATGGGGGATTAGGATTGTATGGAGGACTAGGAGTAGATGGATGAATAGGATTGGATGGAGGACTAGGAGTAGATGGAGGACTAGGATTGGATGGAGAGTTAAGGTAAGGATATTGGAGTGGACCAAGATAGGAAGAATGTGGACAAGAGGAACAAGAGGATGTGGGGGATGAATTATAATAAGGGTATTGGGACAGTGGATTAGGATGAGGATATGTGGATGTAGGATTAAGGTAGAAGGGTGTGGATGTAGGATTAAGATAGGAAGGTACGAATGTAGGATTAGAGTGCATAGATTGGCATGGAAGATTAGGGTAGTGGGTATATGCGGATGAAGGATTTAGATAGGAGGATGTGGATGGGGGATTAGGATAAGGGTATTGAGATGGTGGACTAGGATAAGAGGATGCGGGTGTTGGATAAGAGGATGATGTAGATGAAGGGTATGATGGATATGATGGATATCCCTTTTCAAAGGTAGTAGAAGCAACATGATTAGGCATGGATGAAGACATAACGGGATAACTGGAAGGGGTGATTGGATTGTGGAAAGTGGGTGGAGAGATCTTACTAATGACAATAGCATCAAGGGGATCCACGTCATATTCCTCTTGATCAACAAGACTTTCGTTATCGTTGTTAATGTAATTAGGGTTTCCCTTGACCACTATTGATGGAGGATAAGGATTCATGATGGTGAAAAGATGAAGAGGATGGAAAAAAAGATTTTGGATGGGAACGGATTAAAACTCAAATCGGGATTTTGGTCCAGCTCAGATCAGGATTGGACAAAAGCTCAGATTAGGATGATTAGATGGGATTGCTTTTGATTTTGATGGGATTTGGTAGACGGATGATTGGATCAGGTAGATGATTTGATGAATTTGATTAAAGTATTAGATTAGTTTGATTGGATAGGATCAAATGATTAGATGATGTTGATTGGATAATTGTGATTAGATGAACTTGATCGGATTGGTGTGCTTGGATTGATTAGATGATTAGAGGAATGGATTGGTTTGATTAGATAGGAAGAAATAAAAGGTACCACTAGATAGAGCTTGAAAATTTAAGCAATTTTGGTTTTTGAACGAAGTCAATCCGATGCACGGTTTGTAAATGACAGCCCCGAGAAGTTAGGGGCGTGTCCACGCTGCAATGCGGGGCGTGGCCGCCCTGGGATGGTCAAATTCTTGATAGGAGGAAATGAAAGGTACCACTAGATAGAGCTCAAAAAATTAAGCAACTTTGGTTTTTGAACGAAGTTGATTCTACATGCGGTTTGTAAATGACAGCCACGGGAAGTTAGGGGGGCGTAGACAACATTCTGCAGTAAAATCAGGGGCATAAACAGCTTTCTGCAGCAAATTAGGGGCGTTTCCAGCAAAATCAGGAGCGTTTTCAGCAAAATCAGGCGCTACCGCCTTTCTGCAGTAAATCAGGGGCGCTACCGCCTTTCTGCAACAAATCAGGGGCGCTACCGCGTTTCTGCGGAAAAACAGGGGCGCTACCACATTTCTGCAGCAAAACAGGGGCGCTACCACGTTTTTGCAGGAACAAAGTTTGGTTTTTGATGGCAAAGGCTATGGAAAGGACGCAAAATGATGAAACAAGTCCAAAGTATCAAAAATTTGACAGAATTTTCACGAGATAACACCTCAAGCAAGCACAATCCTATGATTAATATTACGGGTATGGCAAGGCAAAGTCTTAATCTAGGATGTACAAGGCTTCTAGGGAGTCCTCGATATACTCTCTGGTGACGCTGCATTAATAACCGTGAACACTAGTCCGTCATAAGCGTGGAGTCGGGAACCCCAGCGAGATACTGAAAGGCTCGGACCAACTCTTCACGCCTATCTAGGTATCACCCTAGCTTCGACGCTCCGCCAATTACGACGCAACTGGATTGGGGTACAACTTTCATTCTCCCCCCTTTATATACCCCGCCGGTACACGTGGTTGGAATCGTCCCTTGGGGTGATGAAATCCCCAAGCAGGTCCCACTAAAAAGAAGACACCAACTGTTTCCAACTACTCCCCAGGCTCACACGAAGTGCAAGGGGAAAGTGAAAACAAATCAATGCCCCCTTAGGTAACACAAAAGTAAACAACCACAGCAAACAATGAGATTTAATCCCCCTAATTAGACTATGTTTGAGAGCAGCAAAGATAATTTTTTGAAAGTCTGATTAT
>VDFB02047266.1:0-30262 GCA_007258455.2 Sequoia sempervirens | reverse complement strand
AATCCTTATTTTCTAATTAGTTTATCTCATTTATTCTCCACCGCCGATTCAATCTTCTTAGATGACATCTCGACCACTCACTTAAGGATTTTTCCCTAACCCTGATTAGGGATTGTCAAATTAAATCTTGTCTGCTGATTTTAGGTCTTTGTCAAAAATTAATCTCGTCTGTCCATTCAAAATGGCATTTTCTATAAAATGCTATTTTTCTCTCATTTCTAGATTACGCACATAGATTACAATATCCTAGCATATTAATACTTAGATTAATTTGGAATTTTAGAGTCATTTTGTCATAGTCATAGTCATTTAGGCATTTATCAAATCCTTCAAAGCTTGGTGTAGGACTTAGACATCTATTTGTAGATTGCTCACACGACGGATCTGAGGCAAAGCATCATCCAGCAAGTTAGAAGGTGTTACAAAAATGAATCATGGAGGTATCAGCGATTAACAGGTATAATCGTTCTTTCATTTGGTTCCATTGTGTTTTGTAATTACTTTGGGTTTATTGTCATTTATGATTTATATGCTTTATTAATTGAATATAATCAAAACCTAAAATAAATCCTCAGTTACAGCTGGAGTAATGAATATAGTGCCAAAGAGGATAGTGTGTTGGGGCAAATTTAGAAGATCTCCACATTATCTAATTACGGGGAAATACATCATTTATTTATTTTTTAATTAAAAGAAATCATTCTAAACCCTATATAGGATACATTGATACTTCAAAAGCCTCTGAAGGAATTTGAGATTATGCAAATATATGTCAAGTAACATTCATAAGGTTTAGAAAATATTGATCACTCTTCTAGAATAGCCCATTTAACATGGGTTGTGCTTGAAATGCACTACATAATTGATATAACATTGTGTCCACTCGCATATCAACCGCAGTTATAGGCTCTTTATTGTAGCAAGAGGTAATCACTCTTCGATCATGCCATAATTACATCCTAAATCCCATTAAAATTGAGACAACCTCAATGCACCCAATGATGATTGATACCCCAGCATTATACAACCCAATTAATCCAGCATTATATGAGTGCCTCATTTCTATCAAGCAACATAGCCCACATTAAACTTGGGCTCACACATGAATGCATCCTCAGATTTGTTATAACATTGGGACCGCGGCTACATGACTAATACAAAGTATGGATCACATAATTACAAATACAAGAACTGTCACGGGCCAGATCTTATGGTGATTCCACACAACAAAATCTGGACATGAAATTCTAAAAACCCTTAACCTCTAAAAATGAAATCTGATGAGATGTTGCTTTAAAATATGATTTTCAAACCTGGAACTACAAATATGACTTCACAACTGAATTCTGTAAAAAGACAATGACTACCTCCCCTAACCTCGCTATATCTTCTTTGAATTTTTTCTAATTCCCTTTTCTCCCTGCAGAAAAATTCGTCTCTAGTTCTCCACAAACTATCTCTAAGTAGAGCAAAACACTGCTGCAGAATAACCAAAGTGCTGAACTCACTTTTTATGTCTACAATTTTGATTTTTTTAATTTTTCATGTTTGTCAAAATTTGACTAAAATAATTGTTTACATTTCCCCTGATTTAACCCCAGGTTCATCGAAATTTCGACGAACGTCAGGGATAAACTTTCAAAAAATTGGAAATTACACATCAAATTTTACAAGCACCTGACAAACATCGAATTTTACATATTTCGTTAAACAGTTTCGTCATATTTTGCAGTCAAATGTATTAGTGTGTAGTGACCAATAGGAGAATTGTAATTGAAGTCAATGGAAGTCAACTCCAATTACATGTTGAAGCTCTTTGGGTGTTGATCTAGAATCTTTGCCAAGATGATACTTCAAATCATGGCAATGTGTAGGGACTTCCCATACATTCAGAATGAAAAGGTGGAATTTTTTCCCCCTACACATCGCTTGGCTCTAGTTCTATCACTCTGGGGAACAGGCTCTCCCGAAAATAGGCATTTGTCTCCACCACATGTGAAATGCCGAGATCCCCAGCATTCTAGTGGACTCAAAGCCGTCTGCATTATAATATTTCAGAGTGATCAAACCAGACTAAAAATTATTCCATCCATGATTCAAGTTTTCCTAACCGTCCATACCCAAACTTTGCATCACAATTTGCATCTCCTGCAATCACAAATTCCATACATTAAATCCCTTTAAAAACATTTATAACATCTCATGTAAATAAAACCATTATTCCAATGTTATTACAAAAATCTCATAATCACACGCCTTTCAAAAAGCATATCATGAATCCTCATATATATATTGGATTATCGAGATCATTAGATAAATTTAAAATTTTAACATTTCACTTCACATTGCAACCGGGTACCCGATACCTGGTATTCAGCTTTACCCACTTACTTTCTCGGACCTCGGTTATACTGGAACTCCATTATACTAGACTCCTTCATATTGGAATGCTTCATACTAGAATGGAGCCTTTCGTTGAAATTTTCATTACGTTTTTCCTTTTCCATGTTTCTGGTACCCGGTTTTCAATGCCCGAAACACTTAGATTGCAAAGTACTTTTATTATCAAAAATTTTCTCCTTTCACTTCTAGTGACCTTCGAATTTGCTAGCTCCTGCCATAATAGTTATATTTTTTCACTTGGGTCCCCAAGTCTTTTCAGTCTTGGGGTGTGTTGTGAGACCACACAACAACTTGCAAGCAATAAAACCAAATTTAAACCAAACTTGAAATTAAATCACCAATTGTAAATTAAAACTTATGCATATTTTAAAGCAATAACTTCTACCTTCACCTAGATTATGGAATAAAGAAGTAAAACTCCATCGAAAACATCTGTGTGTGCTCTGATTAATTCTAGTTTTTAGAACTTAGTAAAAGGAATCAATTCATTAACATTGAACTACATAATATAGTAATCCTCCAAAGCCAACCAAGGATAGAGCCTTGCTGCCAGTCAAGCATCCATAACCCCGACAAGGTTATCTCTGTAATTCCTTCAAACATATCTCTACTATCGTTCAGGTGTCCATAGCCTCGGTAGAGTTATTTGTATAGCCTAAAGAGTTGATATCTTTTCTTTTCTTTAGATATAGCAATGAGAGCTCTTTTTTCATTTTTGATATTTTAATGATAACTCTTTTATCAACTTGCAAGCAATGAAGCACTGCTATTAGGTTGGGAATTATAGTGGTAGTTGTTGATGATATTTTCTGCACAACAAAAACTCAGACATAATATGGAAATCCTATCTCTCTTGAAAGGTAAATCTCTATCAGCAAGCCTCAAGAGATAACCCCAAGGTCTCTAATGTCAAGTCTTGACAATGCATAAACAACTCAGTGATAAATGTGAAAATGCTGGTAATCACAATGGGACCTTACTACAAGAAAATACCGAATCTTCAATTTATCAGATCTAGCAATGTAATGATACTTCAACTCTAAATCTAACCCAATGATGAAAGAAATAACAAAAGATATAAGGTTTCAAAGATATTTCTAGATTTAACACTAAACCTAAGATTAACAATGCAAATGACAAACACTTGAAATAGACCAATCCCTCATAAACTGATTTCTACTTGACCTAGATGGATCTGCAATCTTATAGAAACAGTGCAATCTTCTAAGGTGTTAAATATTTTCAAATCATGAACATTCATTCAAAACAACCCTATTGCAATTGAAATGAATAAACCCTCACAATTGAACTAAGCACAATGAATATAAAAGTCCAGGCTAACTTTGCAAAGCAACTAACAATCAGTTGATTGTGAAAAGTATGGACCAAGGATTGTTGTAAACACTTCAAGCACTAAATCACAAACACTATCAATTTATCTAACATTAACCCTAATGCATTTATCAAATAACTTAAGAAATTCCAAAGATAGAATCACAAGAACCATGTGAGATAAATCAACACAAGAGAATTCACCAAAAGCACAATGTCTCCAATTGTATTGAATCACCCAAAGTAGCAACAATTATAGTATTATGTTATAGAACTTGCTTGAAAATGAACTAACTTCTAACTTTGCTCTACTGCTTAATTCGCTCTAGCTCAAAACTATCTATCTATTTCTTCTAGCCCTTACAAATGAGGCAAAATGCCAAATTTATAGAAACCCCCCAAGATATGTTGGCCTAGTTTAGGGTTTACAATAATAATTGGCCACAAAACAAGTCAGCTAAGAGAAATTCAAAATAAAATAAAATATGAATTAAATGCTTGAACTTCATCTAGATCGACCTGGGATCTCCAATGTAGCTCAGACCAATGCATGCAAAATAATAGGGAAGCACAAATCTCGATGTGGCCTAGCATTAACTGTCTTCCCCTTTGTCTTTATTTCGATCCATCCTATCATGCACCATCAAAAGTACCTTGTCCAAGTTGGCCACAGGTGGTAAAGGAAAAACCTTAAGTCAGCTCTCAATTGATGTAATATCTTCCCTTGATTGTTTCACCAATCTATCCCACTCAACCTTATAAATCTGATACTTATCAATAACTGCAACATAGGTGGCCGCATCATCCAACTGATGTTCAGTAATTGAACCGTCATTGCTTGGAGAATATACATCTTGCCACCATTTTCTTAGTTGTTCCAAGCTCAAATGCTTCGGTGCAAACTTCCATCTCCCTATCATGATCTCAAAGAAAGAAATGCATCCATTATAGATACCAGTCAAGGTATCCTCAATTTTCCTTCTCTGCTTATGTATCTTCTTCAGAACCTTTTGCCTTATTTGCAAAGCTTCAAACCATTCCCAAGGTTCAACAGCTTTAGACGAAGGGATAATTCCATCATTCACTAGTTTATCTTTGGTATACTCCATGATGGTTCTAGTTTTCTGTAGCAAGAGGTCTACATCCTCCTTATCTCAAGCCAACACTTCTTTTAACAATTCTATCGCCCTCATAGCATCTCCTCTGGTTGAGAGAATGTCCTTGATAGCATCATTTCCTTTGGTTTGCACCCCTTGTAGCCAATTTGTTGTGGCAAGAGTATTAGCCTTCAGTCTCTCCAGCTCAGTGATAGTTTCTTGGGGTAGGAGATTTGCAGCAAAGGATGAGGAGCTAATGGACTGCAGGGGTTTCATCAGATCCTCTAAAAATTTCTTGAGGCATTTAATCTCTTTCTTCATCTCCTATTTAGTCTTTATTTCCTTCCTCAATATACCCAAGATTACTGCACTTGAACCCTCATATTCTTCAATATCCTGCTCTGCAAAGGTGGGTCCTAGGTTGATGGTTAGCAAATTGTAATCCTTACCAGTTACATCATCTCTATTCTTATCCGGAGTAGGAGTTGCAATGTGGACCACTCTATTACTTGCTTCATCCCTTTCAATCTTTGAAATAACCCTAGCCTTCTTTTTTCCTTTATCTTTTCCTATTTTCGCCAGTAACTCATCCCAATTGGGTGGGGTATCCTCCACAACAACCTGCTTTCTCTTGATTTCTTTATCTATCCAATCTAGAATAGTAGAATCCAATTGCACTTCACTTTGTCCCACTTCCTCTTGCTGGTTCTTAGGCACATCTTCATTCAGATCCTGCTTCCCAGGAGTCTCTTCGACCTTATCTTCCTTTTCTCCAACATGCTCTTCCCTGCGCTCAGGTGATGGAACTTTAACTGACTCTTCTTCCTTTTGAGGAGATTTAACCTCTTCTGTTCTCACAGGGGAATCTTCATATGAAACCAAGGGAGACTGCACCACTTTTTCCACTTCTGCCTTAGCATTATAAAGCTCACCCTCATTAAATTCCTCTCCTTATGTATCCTAGCGATCCTCAACTTCTTTAGATTCACCTGGTTAAATTTGAGCTTCATGGGAAGAAGGGAGATCATCATGTTGTTCTGCATAAGAGGCAACCAGAGGGGGATCTTTCTTTGGCACATTATCCTTAGGAGAAGGAGTCCTCAATTTGCTTGTATACACCTGTGTCTTTTCTCCTGAACTCTCTACAGTCACCATAGGTGGATTAACTTCCTCTCCATCCTTGGAGCTTTCCTTCTGTGATAATCTCACAATTCTCCTTCTTTTAGGCATAGAAGCACTAACCTCATGATCCTACTTTTTAGTTTCTTCTCTTCCAGACTTCTTAGTCCTTGAAGTATGCCCCCTTTTCTTAGAAATTGGCTTTCTCTATTTTTCTATTTCTTAGGCTTCCTCTACATGAACACCCTTAATCTTAATTTTGAAAGGAGAACCCACTTTTCCCTTACCCTTGGGATCCTGCTCAGCTGACTCCTCAGAAGTAGAATGAGGGTCTAAATCTCCCATTAGATCATAAGTGCACTCTACACCTTTGTTTTCCAATTCCCATATCTTATGCTTCAACCACAATTTTGTATACTTAGTGACGGGATCCATTATCTATCCTAATTATGTCTTTTCTTCTTGTAGCCAATCTACTTCACCAATTGGTCTGTCCTTTACTGCCTCATAAGCATGGCCTTGAATCAAGTCCCCATCATCTTCAATCTGGTCTGGAACTACCTTCACATTATATAATCAGACTGATTCAATTGGAAGTCAGGAAAACTTCTTCTTTCTAACCTCATATTCATCGCTGCAATTAGCCCAGTGGTCTTCCAAATCAACCTTGTGGCTATATTCCCGACTGGCCTTCTTTTGAGCTTCACCAATTATATCAAATCTAGACCTCTTGGAATGAAAGGATAAACCAAGAGTACTCATCTCCTCCTCTGAAGCCTGAGCTGAACTAATGGAAGGGCATGCCTCTCCAGTGCCTATCCTCAAAGGGAAGTCTCCACCAAACCTAGTCTTGTGTTTGTCCCTTTTGACAATAGCATCAAAATTACATATTTTCCTAGTGACCTCCAGGAGTAAGATATGATTAGTGGGATACCTTGGAAGTTGATATGGAGCCCTTTGACACCCATCAATCCTGATGTATGAGAAGGTTGGAAATTGTATGAACCAAGCCCCATATTTCTTGATTAGTTCTTTGGCCTGATCCGAAATCCTCATATGTTCTACACCCTGGAGCAATCTAGTGATATGCATGGTGAATGCATCATTCACCCTCCTGTAACTTGAGCTCCCCAAGTGCAATTGAGGATAAACCTCATAAATTACATCCTTCCCAAAGATGTTGCTGGTACTCAATCCCTTGTACGGATGAAATTTTGCAAGTGCATAGACTAAGTAGGAAGTCATGGTGAAGGTCTTGGTTTGCAACACATTGCATAATTGCTCATGAATCACCCTACTTATAACACCTGCCCAATGATAGTTGATATTCTCCTATTCCATCCTTGCAATGGCATGGCACATCCAAATCTCAAACATACCTACACTCTTTAATCCAACCACCCTGCTAAGAAGAGTGATGGCATCATAATATTCCTTCTTAAACTTTGCTCTAAATAGCTGTTTGGGCAATTTTGAATAGTGAGACTTGGGCTTTTCCAACCAGGAATTGATGAGCTACTATGATTTAACAGTTTCTTCTTCATAGAAATTTTTAGCTGCCTCCATGTTGAATGCCACCACATGAGATCTATCTGGCATATCAAAGGTCTGAGCTATGGAGATAGGATTCAAATTTTCCACAATCCTCCCTTGGGGACCAATTATTCTCTGGGTATCCCTGTCATAATGTCTTGCACACTCAAGAACCAATTCATAACATTGCACTATGGAAGGGAATCTAGCTACATGTGCCAATCCTGATTCCAACATTCTTTTGGCCACCAAAGGAAGATCTCGCGCTGTCATTCTACCTTTGAACTCTTCATAGTCCCATAATCCAACGTTCGTGTCTGTCACCTCTGACCAAATAGAGGTAATCTTTCTCTTTGGGATTTTACTCCTAATGTCCATCTTGATTCTTTCTGCTTTAGATACAAAAGATCCCTCCATATCACCCTTAGCTTTTCCAGCTACTACCTTGCTAGATTCATCCTGCACTCAATAAAGGAAACCCTAGTAAAGATCACACAAACAAAGGTTAATCAATCAAAATCATCATTAAAATGAATTCCAGATAAGAAAAGTATCATTAAACCTCATATAGAATGATCATATTAAACTTCGGGTTTCAAGACCATCCGCGAAATCCAAGCCAGGGAGGAATTTCGGAGAATTCTGAGCCAGGCAAATTCCAACGGAATAAACATGAAAACACCTACTAGCAAATTAATTTGATCATTATCAATCAAGAAACAACATGTGAGATCTCAAAATGGCATCAATTAATCATAAAATGTATCATCATGTGTTAACAAATCTTGTTACTCCATATTTCTTCACATTCCATCAGATTCCAGGAAAATCCACACAGGATGGATTTCCGCGAAGGAGGAGACATTCTGCAAATTTTGGAAAAACCAGGGAATAAAGGATTTCAGGAAAATCTGGAGTTGAAGGAAATCTATGAAGAAGGTGAATCTTTGGAAGCTTGCAAATTTTGGGAAAAAGAAGAGGAGTGGGAAAATCAGGAAAATCCACCAGTACAGGAAAATCTTGAACAGGGGAAAAAACCCAAACTTCACCATTCTCTCACGATTTAGCCCAAATTAATGGATCGAGCAAAAATTTTACGAATCTAGACCTACGACGAGTTTGATATGGACCTTCTATAGATTTTCTTTAAATCCTAGGCCAATTCAAAAAGAAAACTAGGTCAAAATGGTGATGCCCTAAGTATCAAACCCCACAAATCCGCCATTAACGCACAGGCAAGCCTAGGATTAAATTATTTCAACTGCTAAATCCTTACTAGGGGTTTTCACGGCTCACAAGCAAGTTGTCTCATGATGCGAATGAAAGAGTGAACTCGAAACTTGCTTGGGAAACCAAGAATTAAATAGTATCATGCAACCCTAGCCATGAAATACTCAAACATAAAGAAATCCAAACTCCAAGAAAACCAAAACGCAAAAACACTGCCCACCTTCATCAATCAAAAGAAAAGAAATCATATACGTAATATTTGATGAAGCGGAAACCAATTGTGGTAGAAAATATCAGTTTAATGGCACCCAACAAAGAACAACAATGAAAATGCTAAGGAAATCACCACTAAAATGAACAATTTGCAAACCCAGTGCTCCAAATCAAGTCCAACACTCAAAGAATAAACTCCTCAGCTCAATGGAACAAAAATAATAAAGCATAATGGCACAAGAGTCCCAAAGATCAATTATAAACACCCCCCCAAGTAGTACGAATGAACATTAATGACGTTGACAAGACAAGTTGGAAAAATCCAGAAACGCGATGGTAGAGCGAAATTTAGAAAAATCCGGCCTACGCGGAATTCCACGAAGATAAAAAATCTTTGAACTGTAGCGTTTAGCCAGAGTTTGAGTGAGATCCAGGAAAATCCGGCTGGGGTGGAAAATCCCAAACTGGGGTGAAAACCTGAACTTTGCCCAGAACCTAAGGTTTTCAAAGTGTAATTTGGGGGAATCACTTAGGCAAGCAAGATAAACATTTAGGCTCGTGCCAAAGCAAGGATAAATCCTCAAAATTTGAAGGGCCAAAACACCAAGAGCGAAAGCAAAAGAGGGTCCTTGCTTTCAGCAGGGCGTGTGTGCGAAAACTGCACAACAGTAGTGAGGGTTACTTTTTTTATTTTTCATTCAATGTAAATCCCTTCATCAATTCACTACTTCCCAAAAACTCATTTAATGATTCCCTGTAGGTGTGTGTTTCTAGCTAAATTTCACTAATTTATGCCAAATCCTAGCTAATTGTAGCCCACTATATGTTAAAAAAATGAATAAATTAAAATTTAGCAATAGACAACTTAATCACCAAATTCAAATCTAAATTTAGAAACATCAATTACCACCCTTCCATTTAAATTGATCGCAACTACTAAAATTTCTACTAGCTATTTTGACTTGATGGCGCTGCACTTCATTAATGGATGAGAAATGCCATGATTACCTTGAAACACGATCACATTATTTTGCATTAAATTTGCATGCCTTATTCAGCATGTATTATCTCTTCAACTTACCCAAGTGATGACATGTACTACCTTGCTGACTTCATTTTCCTTTGCATTCTACACACATAACACCTCCATAATTAATACGGCTCTTTTAAACAATTTGAAATGACCACTATTAATTTCAAAATCTTCAACTTGCTTGATTCACAATCTTTGTACTGCTCAAATTTGAAGCAATTTTCTACCAGATATGTGTAAAGAATTAATTTGATTTAACCTTTAATTCTGAAGATAATTTTCCAACTACCACCTCGCTTATGATTTCCAAAAAAAAAGGAAATTATTTAAGGCAACTACGTACCGCAATTTTCTTATGGCTCTCTATAAATTCATGCATTTCTTCTCGAATTCTTCACACTTTTTCCTTTACTCATTTTTTGTTTTGTTTCTACAATTCCATTCTGTGTCTTTGAATTTTCTTATTAGCCATGGATACTCCAATTTTCTTAGGTTGTTCTTGTAGACAGAATGTTTTCTTAGGGAGCATCACATCACAAAGGATTGAAAAGGTCTTCTTCTTTAGGACTTCCAATTTTACTATGCCAAATTTATGCTTAGTCCTTGGGGAAAGATATGTTGCATCTAGCTACTATTTTTCATTTTTACTCTGACATAGCTTCTCACTTTGTAGCATCACTTTTGGACATTAGGCTACCTGTTGAAGATGTTCACACTGCTTCCAACTTGATAGTGAAACATGAATTCTTGGAGAATATGGATACCATTTTAGTTGTTGCACATCTAACCATTGGGATTCCCTCCATGGATGATATTCCTTGGTTCTTGGAACACAGGGAAGTGGTTCCACTTATGCCCTTTCTTACTGATCTCCATATCCAAAACTTTGAAGCTCACCGGGAACTCTCCTACATAGGGTATTTAGCCTTGATGGAAGAGACATCCCACATCAATTGGATGGCTACTATCATCTGCAACTTTGCTCACTCTCTTTTTGACTCTTTTTTTTAATTTTTTGAACGAGGATTTCTGATATCTTTTGTATATACATGATACACACACACACATATATATCTTTTTTAGTACATTTTCAAAGCGTGTTTTACTGTGTATGGCTTTATTATTTCTCTTTCTTAGTTCAATTTTACAAATTTTTAAATTCACTCCCATGCGTAAGATAAATTTAAGCAAGAATTTTCTAATGCAGGGGCTAGACAAAAGGATAAAAAAAATGAAGAAAAAAAACAAAGAAAACAAAAAGAAAACCCTACAAAAAACAAACTAACCTTAACTACCCTAACTCTAACATAACAAAAAATTAACTCTAATAAAGCAATTTAATTCAATTTCTACGGCTATTTCTTCTACAGTTTTGGTATGAATTACAATAGATTTGTCTTTAAATTCACTTATCAAAATTTTTCAGTTTGAACATCGTAAATTCAAAAGTGTACTTACCCATAATTTGGCTCAAATGTATGAAAATAGTCTCATTAAAGATCGATTGCACACATTTTGTTTGATGCGACCATACTATACCTTCCTCCAGTCCTAGTCCATTTCCATGAATGGTTGTGTTTATTTCTCTACTTCCTCCTTCTCTAAACATCTTCATATCTTCAACCCTGTTTTCACTTGATGTTCTGAATCTTTTATAAAATCAGGAAAATATCTTATTTTAGTTTGTGAATTTCTAACTTGAAGTACAATACACGCATTTCCCGTTCAATTTTCCTACTTCTCATTATCCACATTTTCCACATATATAGGAAATGATGATTCATTAATGTCATTTCCTCGTTTGTGATGAAATATCTCTGAATCTTGACATTCTCACCTATTTTCCTGCAAAGCGTTAGAATTTTCTTTATAATAATCACAGTTTTCCAACTATTTTGGTATATCAGTCGATTTTTTAACATTTCCAACTTCACCTGGGAAAAATGTTTTTCTCATTAACAATCCCTTTCTTTTAGCAGTTAAAACCTCCTATGTTAATGAAATTACTCTATTTATGGCCAAACTTACCCTAGTTTAAAAAATTTCACACTCAAGTTCACCGTGATCTATTGTATCATGAAACTTACACTTTGTGACTCTTCCAAAAGTAAACAAACTCAAAGGATGTAGTTTCTGATTAAATATTTTCAAAAAACTTTCAACTTCCATAGTGAAAACCAGCTTGCATTCAATTTCTCATTTACAAGCTTCTTACCAAGCTCAGAACCAGTATTCTGAAACACAATTCTCCAATTCCAGGGAATGATACCTAAAGTATTAAAGAGAGGTCGTCCTTCTAGCGCCAGCTTCCTATTGACGATGATTTTACTCACAACAATCAGGGCGAATAATTTCTTCACAGGCAAGACCGCAAAGAGCCTATCCTTCTTGAAAGATATGGAACAAAGACAACCTAAAGGGGAATTTTGCATTAACAAGGAAAAAATTGGCTTTCGTTCAATCCCAAGTCTCTGATAACCAGGTCATGGTTGCACTAGGGTCACTCTCAGGTACTGATGTGATATTGCTATTAATTTGAAAGGGACTATGGTTGTTTCTTGACTATTTTAGGTGTAAATTCCAGTTTGAAACAATGAGTTCAAACATGATGAAACTAAAATATTTTCCATAACATTTCATGAATATTACAAATTCATGAATATCTATTCTAAAACAAATTATAAAAAAAGTACTGAAAAATTAAAATTTTCTCCCAGTTATTCTCCATGGATTCCCCAAAGAATTAATTAAAACAGAGTAAACTGATTTATACTTCACCAGATTGCTGCATAGTTACATATAAAATGGTGCAAGCTTTTAAAGAGAGGGGTTTCATTTCTGGACACTGAATAAGTTGTATATGCACCCTTAAACAACACAACATACAGTCTTGTTTGGGCCGAGCTAACAAAACTAGCTACAAAAGATACTGAGATAGGTAGCTATCTAACAAGTTCTAATATTAATTAAGGTCTATGTGCATACAAATTTTTACACTGGAATGGTTTGGAAAGCTATAAAAAAGAACAAAACTTAAAAGTTTATGCTCCTCTAACATCCAAAAATTCTGAACTTCAAAATAAAAATGAGGATCCTCTGGCCTTTTATAGAACACAAGGCTTAGATAAGATAAGACAACTACATGGGAGGGAATCTGAGGGACCAATCTCGTCAATGCACGTGGAATGTAATGACCAATAAAAGAATTGTAATTGAAGTTAATGGAAGTCAACTCCAATTACACATCAAAGCTCTTCGGGTGTTGATCTAGAATCTTCGCCATGATGATACTTTGAATCATGGTAATGTGTAGGGACTTCCCATACATTCATAATGAAAAGGTGGAATGCTTACCCCCTACACATCACTTGGCTTCAGTTCTACCACTCTTGGGAATGGTCTCTCCCAAAAATAGGCATTTGTCTCCACCACATGTGAAATACCAAGATCCCCAACATTCTGGTGGACTCAAAGCCATCTCCATTATAATCTTCCAGAGTGATCGAACCAAACTAAAAATTATTCCATTCATGATTCAATTTTTCCTAACCGTCCATACCCAAACTTTGCATCACAATCTGCATCTCCTGCAATCACAAATTCCATACATTTATAACATCTCATGTAAATAAAACCATTATTCCAATGTTATTAAAAAAATCTCATAATCACATGCCTTTCAAAAAGCATATCATGAATCCTCATATATATACCGGATTATCGGGATCATTATATAAATTTTAAATTTTAAATTTTCACTTCACATTACAACCCAGTACCCGATACTCGGGATTTAGCTTTACCCACATACTTTCCCAAGCCTTGATTATACTGGAACTCCATTATACAGGACTCCTTCATATTGGAATGCTTCATACCAGAAGGGAGCCTTCTATTCAAATTTGCATTATCTTTTTCCTTTTCCATGTTTCCAGTACCCTGTTTCCGGTGCTCGAAACACTTACATTACGAAGTACTTTTATTGTCAAAGATTTTCTCCTTTCACTTCTGGTGACCTTTGAATTTGCTAGATCCTGCCATAACAGTTGTATTTTTTCACTTGGGTCTCCAAGTCTTTTCAGTCTTGGGGCGTGTTGTGAGACCACACAACAACTTGCAACCAATAAAACCAAATTTAAACCAAACTTGAAATTAAAACATCAGTTGTAAATTAAAAATTATGCATATTTTAAAACAATAACTTCTACCTTCACCTAGATTCTGGCATAAAGAAGTAAAACTCCACCGGAAACATCTGTGTGTGCTCTAATTAATTCTAGTTTTTAGAACCTAGTAAAAAGAATCAATTCATTAACATTGAACTACATAATATAGTAATCCTCCAGAGCCAACCAAGGATAGAGACTTGCTGCCAGTCAAGCGTCCATAACCCCGACAAGGTTATCTTCGTACTTCCCCCAAACATAGCTCTACTGCCGATCAGGCATCCATAGCCTCAGTAGAGTTATTTGTATAGCCTAAAGAGTTGATATCTTTTCCTTTTTTTTAGATATAGCAATGACAACTCTTTTATCAACTTGCAAGCAATGAAGCACCGCTATTAGGTTAGGAATTACAATGGTAGTGAAGGTTAATTTTTGATTTTTCATTCAATTTAAATCCCTTCATCAATTCACTACTTCCCAAAAACTCATTTAATGATTCCCTGTAGGTGTGTGTTTCCAACTAAATTTCACTAATTTATGCCAAATCTTAGCTAACTATAGCCCGCTATATGTTAAAAACTATGCTTACATTAAAATTTAGCAATAGACAACTTAATCACCAAATTGAAATCTATATTTAGAAACATCAGTTACCATGCTTTTGATTAAATTTATGGCAACTACTAAAATTTTTGCTAGCTATTTTGACTTGACGGAACTGCACTTCATTAATGGATCGGAAATGTCATGGTTACCTTGAAACACAATCACATTATTTTGCATTAAATTTGCATGCCTTATTCAACACGTATTATCTCTTCAACTTACTCAAGTCATGACATGTACTATGTTTTTGACTTCATTTTTCTTTGCATTCTGCACACATAACACCTCCATAATTAATATCACTCTTTTAAACAATTTGAAATGACCACTATTAATTCCAAAATCTTCAACTTGCTTGATTCACAATCTCTGTACTCCTCAAATTTGAAGCAATTTTCCACCAGATATGTTTGAAGGATTAATTTCATTTAACCTTTAATTCTAAAGAAAATTATTCAACTACCACCTTGCTTATGATTTCCAAAAAAAAAGGAAATTATTCAAGGCAACTATGTACTACAATTTTTTTACGACTCTATAAATTCATGCATTTCTTCTCAAATTCTTCACACTTTTTCCTTTTCTCCTTTTCCATTTTTTTTCTACAATTCTGTTTTGTGTCTTTGAATTTTCTTCTTAGCCATGGATACTCCAATTTTCTTAGGTTCTCATAGACATAATTTTTTCTTAGGGAGCATCACACCACAAAGGCTTGAAAAGGTCTTCTTCATTAGGACTTCCATTTTTACTGTGCCAAATTTATGCTTAGTCCTTGGGGAAAGATATGTTGCATCCAGACGCTATTTTCATTTTTACTCTGAAATAGCTTCTTACTTTGTAGCATCACTTTTGGACATTGGGCTACATGTTGAAGACATTCACACTGCTACCAACTTGATAGTGAAACCTGAATTCTTGGAGAGTATGGATACCATTTTAGTTGTTGAACATCTGACCATTGGGATTCCCTCAATGGATGATATTCCTCGGTTCCTGGAACACGGGGAAGTGGTTTCACTTCGGCCCTTTCTTACTGATCTCCATATCCAAAACTTTGAAGCTCACCAGGAACTCGCCTACATACGGTATTTAGGCCTGATGGAAGAGGCATCCCACATCGACTGAATGGCTACTATTGTCTGCAAATTTTCTCACTCCATTTTTTACTCTTTTTTAATTTTTTGAATGAGGATTTCTGATATCTGATGTATATACATGACACACAGACACACAAATATATATATAAATATTTTTTAGTACATTTTCAAAGCATATTTTATTGTTTATGGCTTTATTATTTCTCTTTTTCAATTCAATTATGAAAATGCTTAAATTCACTCTCATGCATAAGATAAATTTAAGCAGAATTTGTTAATGTAGAGGCTAGACAAAACAAAAAAAACAAAAAAAAACAAAAAATGAAGAAAAAAAACAAAGAAAACACAAAGAAAACCCTACAAAAAGCAAACTAACCTTAAATACCCTAACTATAACATAACAAAAGATTAACTCTAATAAAGAAATTTAATTCAATTTGTATGGATATTTCTTCTATATTTTTGGTACGAATTACAACAGGTTTGTCTTTAAATTCACTTATCAAAATTTTCAGTATTCTACTGTAATAATGAATTATCTTAAATTTTTTGCATTTAAACATCACAAATTCAAAAGTGTACTTACCCATAATTTGGCTCAAATGTATGAAAATGATCTCCTTAGAGATCGATTGCACACATTTCATCTTATGTGAACATACTATACCTTCCTCCAGCCCTAGTCCATTTCCATGAATGGTTGCATTTATCTCTCTACTTCCTCCTCTAAAAATCTTCATATCTTCGGCCTTGTTTTCACTTTGCATTTCATTAGACCAAGATATATCACTATTTATATGGCTATCAGAGAGAGAAAAAGTAAAAAAATTATATTTTGAATCTTTTATAAAATCAAGAAAATATCTTTTTATAGTTTGCGAATTTCCAACTTGAAGCACAATAGACGCATTTCTCGCTTGATTTTCTTGCTTCTTCTCGTTATCCGCATTTTCCACGTATAAAGTAAATGATGATCCATCAATGTCATTTCCTTGTTTGTGATGAAATATCTATGAATCTCGACATTCTCACCTATTTTCCTACAAAGTGTTAGAATTTTATTTATAATAATCGTAGTTTTCCAATTGTTTTGGTATATCAGTTGATTTTTTAACATTTCCAACTTCACTAGGGAAAAATATTTTTCTCGTTAACAATCCCTTTCTTTACGCAATTAAAACCTCCTCTGTTAATGAAATTACTCTATTTATGGCCAAACTTACCCTAATTAAAAACATTTCACACTCAAGTTCACCATGATCAGTTGTATCATGAATCCTACACTCGGTGACTCTTCCAAAAGTAAACAAACTCAAAGGATGCAATTTCTGATTAAATATTTTCAAAAGTTTTTCAACTTCCATAGTGAAAACTAGCTTGCATTCAATTTCTCATTTACAAGCTTCTTACCAAACTTAAAACCAATATTCTGAAACACAATTCTCCAATTCTAGGGAATGATACCTAAAGTATTAAAGAGAGACCCTACTTCTAGCACCAGCTCCCTATTGATGACGATTTTACTAGTAGCAAATAGGGTGAATAAATTCTTCATAGACAAGACCGCAATGATCCTATCCTTCTTGAAAGTTATGTAACAAAGACAACCTAAAGGGGAATTCTTCATTAATAGGGAAAAGATTGGCTTTTGTTCAATCCCAAGTCTCTGATAACCAGGTCATGGTTGCACTAGCGTCGCTCTTGGGTACTGATGTGATATTGGTATTAATCTCAAAGGGAGTATGGTTGTTTCTTGAATATTTTAGGTGTAAATTCTAGATTGAAACAATGAGGTCAAACATCATGAAACCAAAATATTTTCCATAACATTTCATGAATATTACAAATTCATGAATATCTATTCTAAAACAAAGTATAAAAAAGTACTGAAAAATTAAAAGTTTCTCCCGGTTATTCTCCATGGATGCCCCAAAGAATTAATTAAAACAGAGCAAACCGCTTTATACTTCACCAGATTGCTTCACAACTAAATATAAAATGGTGCAATCTTTTAAAGAGAGGGGTTTCATTTTTGGACACCGAGTAGGTTCTATATGCACCCTTAAACGACACAACATATAGTCTTGTTCGGCTAAACTAAAAAAACTAGCTACAAAAGATACTGAGATAGGTAGCTATCTAACAAGCTCTAATATTAATTAATTTCTATGTGCATACAATTTTTTATGCCGAAATGGTTCAAAAAATAGGAAAAAGATAAAAAACTTAAAAGTTTATGCTCCTCTGCCATCCACAAATTCTGAAAATAAAAATAAAAATGAGGATCCTCTAGCCTTTTATAGAACACAAGGCTCAGATAAGATAAGACAACTACATGAGAGGGAATCCAAGGGACCAATCTTGTCAAGGAACGTGGAATGTAGTGACCAATAGGAAAATTGTAATTGAAATCAATGGAAGTCAACTCCAATTACATGTTGAAGCTCTTGGGGTGTTGATCTAGAATCTTCATCGGGATGATACTTTGAATCATGGTAATGTGTAGGGACTTCCCATACATTCAGAATGAAAAGGTGGAATTTTTTCCCCCTAAACATTTCTTGGCTCTAGTTCTATCACTCTCAGGAATGGGCTCTCCCGAAAATAGGCATTTTTCTCCACCACATGTGAAATACTGAGACCCCCAACATTCTGGTGGACTCAAAGCCATCTCCATTATAATCTTCCAAAATGATTGAACTAGACTGAAAATTATTCCATCCATGATTCAAGTTTTCCTGACCATCCATACCCGAACTTTGCATCACAATTTGCATCTATTGCAATCACAAATTCCATACATTAAATCCCTTTAAAAAAATTTATAACATCTCATGTAAATAAAACCATTATTCCAATGTTAGTACAAAATTATCATAATCACACACCTTTCAAAAAGCATATCATGAATTCTCATACATATACCGAATTACCAGGATCATTAGATAAATTTAAAATTTTAACATTTCACTTCACATTGCAACCTGGTACCCAGTACCTGGTATTCAACTTTTCCCACTTACTTTCCCAGACCTCGGTTATACCAGAACTCCATTATACCGGAATCCTTTATACTGAAATGATTCATACCAGAATGGAGCCTTCCATTCAAATTTGCATTACCTTTTTCCTTTTCCATGTTTTTGGTACCGGTTTCTGGTGCCCAAAACACTTACATTGCGAAGTACTTTTATTATCAAAGATTTTCTCCTTTCACTTCCGGTGACCTTCCAATTTTCTAGCTCCTTCCATAATAGTTATATTTTTTCACTTGGGTCCCCAAGTCTTTTCATTCTTGGGGTGTTGTGAGACCACACAACACTTAGACTAACAAATCTATATTAATCTGAACAACTTAAGATGATAATGAAAATGACAATGCAATGAGATGAAATGAAATGGAATGAACTTAAGATGTTTAGACTAATAGATCTACATTAATATAAACAACTTAAGATGATAGTGAAAATGATAATACAATGAGATTAAATGATATGAAATAAACTTAAGATGCTTAGACTAACAGATCTATATTAATTTGAACAACTTAAGATGATAATGAAAATGGTAATGCAATGGATAATGAATCCAAGTGAACAATGATAGGTGTGACAATGTACCACATAGTGAGATGAATGATGAGGGGTGTGACACTGCACCTGTCAAAACCATAGGAATCTTGATAGGAAGAAAAGGTGGGGGAAGAAAATTTGCACAACCAAAAGCACTAACCATAGGCTAGAGAAAGAATGGATGGTGATAAAAGAAATGCAATGCGAGGGTAAATGAAATGAAAACCTAATGCCATTTTTCCATTTTAGGAGTACTGATGTTTGCTATAGCATAAGAAACAACAAGAAAGAAGGCTATCCCAACACCTCAAAGTTGCAATGGCTTTGGTCGGGCCAAGTATTAGGATAACCACAAACAAAAAGGATGCCCTAGCATAACACAAGACTACGGGAGTCTTGGTGGGTACTACGTGGGACAACCGAGAAGACAAGATCACACAAAAAATCAGATATGCCCCTATGGTTACCTGTCAAAGTGCACCATGATATGATGGATCATGGTGACCCTGACAAAGTATAATAGGAAGCTCAAATGATAAACAAAATGTCAAAAGAACCAAAAGATCACAACAAATTTCAAATGTCATTTTCCATAGGATTAGTAGGTGGATGGCATTGATGCAGTCTAATTTAGGAAGGATACATCCTGTTAAGACCAAGGATGGAGGGTAGATTAGGTGATCAACATGACTCAAGATACGTAAAACCAATTGGACCTCATGATATTAGTGGATTTTGATTTTAGGAACTAGCTAAATAAGGACACACTTGACAACATGACATGACACCTAGAAACACCCTAAAGACCTAGGGGCTTGGGGGTTGATCAAAGATTACCCTTACCTACATGAAAGCACAGAGCCCTCATAGTTCAATAAAAGACTAACGAATGACCATGGATAAAATCAGAAAGAGGACAATGGAGACCTTGATGGATAACAAAGATAGGACAGACAAATGCCCTGAGGGCTGATCAAATGATTAGCCTTGCCTGCGTAAAAGTGCAGGGGAAACATAGTTTGAAAAAATGGATGGACAGACAACATGAGACCTAATGATGACTAACACGATGGAGGATTCTCGATGAGGACACGAGACTGAAAAATGACACCGATACACAAGTGATGAAAAGCTCAGATTTAGGATAAAAGCTTAGGATTTTGGATAGCTGATCTAAATCATCCAATGCTCAATCAAAATATACCAAGTGACGGATAAGCAGATGTTGATGGGAGGATGGGTATGATAGGATATGATGATAGGATGTGAGGATAGGATATGTTGATAGGAAAAACATAAACATAAGTAAAATAGGACACAAGGGAGATAATGATTAAGCCCTCTACGAATGGTGCCTACTGCTAGGTTTTCACCAAACATACTTATCCAAGGTGCCACCAAGGGTGGTTTTCACCATAGGATGGATTATTTCTCTTTACTATCTTTGGATTATTTTTTTTACTATTTTTTTTGTATTTTTGCCAATTTTTTACTTTTTTTTGGATTTTCCTAGATAGGATAACCCAACTGACGTAGGTATAAAAAATATTTAGGTGCATGATGTTGATAGGCTCCTCTAAGGGTTCCCCCTCAGGTGTTGCAAGCCAATATGCCCCAAAACCATACTTTTCTATGACAACATATGGACCCAACCAATTTGCTTCAAACCTGCCTTTGTTTTCTCTATCCTGTTGGGTACAATGGTTCTCTTTTAGGACTAGATCGCCAACATTGAATTGGCGAGGAAAAACCTTCTTGTTTTATTTTCTACTAAAAAAATTCTAATATGCTTGGAGATGATTGTAGGCCTTGATGTGTTTTTCATCTAGGAGTTCCAGTTGACTTAACCATGTGACTCGAGCATTTTCATCACTAATGAGGTTCTTCAAAGAGATTCAAAGTGATGAGATCTCAACCTCAATGAGCAAGATAGCATCAATGCCATGGATGAGGGAGTATGGAGTAGCACCAATAGGTGTGCAGATGAATGTACGGTATGCCCAAAGGGCGAGATTGAGATGGAGGTGCCAATCTCGACTAGTGTTGTTAACAACCTTTTTAAGAATTTTGATAAGAGTTTTGTTGGTCACTTTAGCTTGGCCATTACCTTGAGGGTAATAGGGGTGGACCAACAATGTTGGATATGGTGTCTCAAAAAGGGCTTTCATGTACTAGTTTTTGAAGGGCTTACCATTGTCGGTGATGATAGTGGAGGGAATACCATATCTACAAAAAATATGGTAAAGGATAAATTTGGAAATCTGAATACCAGTGATTTGGGAGAGTGGAATGGCTTCCACCCACTTGGTAAAGTATTCAATTGTGGTGATCATGAAGTTATGAACATCAGATGATGGAGGATAAATCTTGTTGATTAAGTCAAAACCCCATTGTGAAAAAGGCCACGGTGCAATGATAGGCTTCAAATCTTGTGCAGGAGCATAGATGAGATCTGCATGTTGTTGGCATGGTACACACTTCTTCATGAAATCATAGGTGTTGTGTTCCATGGTGGGCCAATAATACCATGCTCTTCGAATCTTCTTTGCTAAGGTCATTCCATTAAAATGAGACCCACAAACACCACTATGCACCTCGTTTAAAGAAAAATGAGATTTTGATTCATTGAGGCACCGAAAGAGAGTGCCATCATACCCTCTATGATAAAGTGTATCTCCCATGATTATGTATTGGGAAGTGCATTAGATAAATGATTTGTGTTGATTTTAGGTGAGGTCAAGTGATAAGATGTTTTTGTGGAGGTAGGCATAAATTTCATGATACCAGGGTGATTTAGGACCTACAATATCACACACCATTTCATTGTCAAGGACGTTATATGTTGGGATTAATAGTTGTTCAATGAGGAACTCACAATCCTTTCAATCCTTAGGCATGTCAATGAGGGAACCAATTATCACCAAAGCATCTAATGCCTTGTTCTGGACTCCAGGAATCTACTCAAATTGGATGGAGGTGAAATATTTCTTGAAGTCATCCAACATGCATTTGTAAGGTAAAAGCTTATCATCCTTTCTTTGAAACTTGTCATTGACCTATTTAATTATCAGTTGAAAATTTCCAAAGACACATAGACGAGTGACATTCCATTGGATTGCAATTCTTAGGTCAATGATGAGAGCTTCATATTCTACGATGTTTGTGCATGGAAATTCTAGCCTAAATGACTTTGGAATATAATCACCTTGAGGGGTGACAAAGAGGACACCTGCACCAGCTCTGTTGTGAGTATATGACCCATCAAAATAGAGTGTCCATGCATATTTTTTTGAAACTATAAGGAACCCTTCGTTAGGAAACTCAGCTACTAATGGATATGTGTCTACCAAAGGAGCATTGGCCATACGACTCGTTAATGATGTTTTGGATAATATATACTTGAGTGGTTCAACTTTTGATATTAGCTTGATCAGATGACTAAGCATATAGTGGTGCAGCTTTTGTGAACTGAAAACAATTGCTAAGCAGGCTTTCTCCATGTGGGAATAGTTGAGTTCATAACCCACAAGTGTTCAAATGATATAGTAGATTGCATGCTCTTTAGAGAACTTATCATGTTGTGCCAGGAATTCCCCCAGTGTGACTGGTGAGGTTGAGATATATAGTAGGAGTGGTTTACCCGAAATGGGAGGCATTAAAATAGGTAGATTAGCCAGATGCTCCTTGATCTTGTCAAAGCCTCGTTGACACGTTGGATCCCATTTTAAGGTTATTTCTTTGCACAAGAGGTGTGTGAATGATTGGAATTTATTAGCAAGTTGGGCTATGAAGCACCTGATGCACTATAGCTTTCCTTGTATACTTCTTAATTGGTTCAAATTGTGAAGTGGAGGCATTTCCATTATGGCCTTGACCTTTGTTGGATCCACTTCAATGCCTCTTCTAGATACTATGAAGCCTAATAATTTTTCAAATGTGACACTGAACACACACTTTTTTGGATTTAGGCGTAGCTTGTATTGTTCCAACTACTGAAATATTTTCCTGAGGATCCTGGGATGATCTTCTCTTGTCTTAGATTCCCTAGTAAATCATCAAAATAATCTTCCATTATGATATGGATGAGGTCATGGAAGATAACAGTAATTGCACATTGGTAAGTTGCCCTCACATTTTTGAGACCAAAGGGAATGAAATTGTAGTAGAAAGTGTCCTAGTGGGTGGTGAATGCAGTCTTATGTTGATCTTCAGGTGTGATTCTAATTTGATTGTAGCCAAAAAAGCCATCCATGAGGGATAGCATAGAATTTACTATTGTAAGGTCTACCAATAGATCAATGTTTGGAAGCAGGAAATCGTCTTTTGGACAAGCTTGATTAAGATCTCGAAAATATATATAGCTTCTGATGCTCCCATTTGGTTTAGCCACAAGCATGATGTTGGATATCCAGTTGAAATAGTCAATAGATTTGATGAATCCTACCTCTAACAATTTTTCCAATTCTTTCTTGACAAGTAGGGCCACTTGAGGATGCATTTTTTTGAGTTTCTATTTAACTGGTTTTGCCTCTAGATGAATGTCAAGATGGTGCACAACCAATGCAAGATCTAATCTTAGCATATCTGAATAGGACCATGCAAAGTTAATGATCCCTTCCTTTATTAGGTTGAAAATGATGGGATACTCTTCCTCTAATAGGGACTTGGCCACATAGGTGATTTTGGGCTCTTCTTCTATTCCTAGATTAAATTCTTGCATCTCCTCGATCAGGATGGAAAACCGTTTACATAAATGAGTTCCAACAAGGGCAAGATGAAAATCCCCATCCTCCAGCACCTCATTGAGGTTTTCAATATCGAATACACCCTTTATTTTTACTTTTGATGAGTCAAGAAGTGCCTCGGGGAGGTTTTCACTAGGTGACCCTTTTTTGTTTTGATTTTTTTTTGGTTTTGTGATTAGGGTGTTCATCTTCCCCCAATCCCATGAGATGTGAATAAGTTTCCATTGAAGGAAAGATGTCTATAGGTGTGCTACCTCATAGGTCCCAATCAATAAGGTCGGGGTGGTGGAGGGAAAGGCTGATGGAAAAGACTGATGTGGAATCGAAGAGAGAAGGGAGGTCATCATCGTATGAGAGTATGATGGCTTCTTCTTCAGGTATGTCCTCAAGGAAATCGTTATCTGAATTGACATTATTCAAGGTGCTGGTGGATGGTGCGGGACCCTTTTGCTTTTTTTCATAGCCTAAGCCCAAATTTCTAGGTCACACAGGTGTCTCAATGGGTTGCAATCTTCCATGTTCCTCTACACAAAGGCCTCCCCCTTGATAGTTGTATTTTTTGGCTAACTTTGATGCACAGGGATAAACCTCTTGGAAGTATTCAAAGAGAGGAGGTGATGGTTTGGGCTCTTCTCTATATATCCATTGACCGATTTCATCATCTGCTTGATCTTGTTGTGTTCCTAGGGCCGAAAAGTGGTAGAATCAATGTTCTTAGAGTTGATAATTTGTCTTCTCTTTTTCCTTTGGTGCAGACTAAGAAGGTTGACCATAGGTGTGAGGAGATGAAGGCATGGTTGCCACATTAAGAGCCTTGTGCATCTCATATTCTCCATAGCCTTTATCTATGATCTTGACCTTGGTGATGGTGGATTCAGATGCAATGGATGGAGTGGATGATGTGGTGGATGATGAATTGGAGGATGGGTTAAAAGAAGATGCCTGAGGTGTCCCCACTTCTACTCCTGGACAATATCAGGAGTGGGGGAAGGAAGCTTCTAGAGCACGATAGTACTCAAAGGGTTGAGGTTCTACATGGATAGTTACTTCAACCCAATTGTATGGAAATTTTAGGCATTGGTGGTAGGTGGATGGAACGGTCTGCATGGCATGGATCCATGGACTACCAAGGAGAAGATTGTATGGTAGATCTAGATCAAGAACATGGCATGTGGTGTATTGTATGATGGGGCCAACCTAGATAGGAAGACAAATAATACCTTTCGAGTCCCTTTCTGTATTATCATAAGCCTTGATTGTAATAGTTTGATTATCTAGGTCAACATGAGTATATCCTACCTGTTTTATGAAATTTAATGTACATAGGTTGAGGGCAAAGCCATTATCTACCAAGACCCATTTCACCTTATGGCGGGCGACAATGGACTCAATGTGCAAGGCATGGTTATGGGATGAATTGATCGATGGAATATTGTTTTGACTGAATCCCAGCTGATAGGTGGTAGATAAATGTCCTACTAAATCTTGAAACTGGGCAAGATCTATGTTGTTGGGCACGTGTATCCTGAAGAGCTTTTGTAAGGATTTCTTAGTGGATTGGGGAAGACCTAAGCAATTATAGAATGTATATTTGGGATGGGGTCTTACCAAGATGGTAAAGAATATTGTATTGTGAGTTCATAGGAGCGGGATGGGATGATGTGGAAGGCCCATGAATGGATATGCAGGCACGACACTTAGAAACAACACATTGAGAGTCTTTTCCTTTGACACAAATCCTAGATACATGTGGCTCTACCCAATTAATGCACATAAAAATACCATCATAATTGTATGGCACATTCTTATAACTAATGTTATTGGTGTTGTTATTTTGGTTGTTATTGCTAGACCCGGGATTAGCATTTGAGGTACTGGGGCCTTGATTGTGATTAGGGAAGGTGTTCTGATATATTTGTAATTGAGCATTGGATGATGTAGCCTGATTCACATCCACTATGATGACACCTCAATCTATAAGATCTTGGATATAAGTTTTAAGTCCTTGACATTTATTAGTGGAGTGACCTTTAATCTTGTGAAAATCACAATATTGATTTTCCCTATACCAGTTGGGTTTGGGATTTAACTCATCAAAAGGCTTTGTTATAGCATAAGTGATTGCATAATTTGCTTGAAGTAGCCTCTTGAAAATAGAATATAGAGGTTCCCCCAAAGGAGTGAATGAGTACTTGTTATTCACTTGATTGTATTGATTGGACTATTGGGAAGGATGGGGTGCACCATTTGGTACAAATATGACATTGGAAACTGATTATGGATTAGGGAAATACTGTTATCTTTGTGAAGTGTTAGCTACTTGGATGTGTTTGGTTTCAGTAATACCATCATTGAAAACATTTTTTTTCTTGTTCCACTAGCAGGATTTATCTCTAGATGATTTTTCCTTATCTGGGTTAAAGATTTTGATTTGTCCCTTAGCAATGAGGGCCCTCTCAATGGTAGTGGCCTTCTCAATGACCTCTGCAAATGTGGTGACACAATGGAGGCATATGTTATGTGCCAATTTAGGGTGGGCATTGGAAACAAAGATGGTTACCAAATCTTTCTTGTTGAGATGGGATTTTAGCTAACTAGCCAAGGCTCACCATCGTTGTAGGTAGCTTGCAAAGGTTTCTCCCTCATGTTGTTTGACTTTTAGGAGATCTAGAGTATCGATATAATTCTCCAAATTGAAGGAGAAGTGTGCAAAAAAAAATTCTGAAAGATCCGTGAAAGAGGAGATTGATCCCTTCGAAAGACCCATGAACCAGTCTAGAGCTTTCCCCACTAGACTCCTAGGGAAGAGTCGCAAGAGATAATTGTCATTATGTAGGACTTCTTGGAAATGTGTGTAAAATTCTTGCAGGTGGTTTCTTGGGTCACTCTTTCCTTTGTATTTACTGAATTTTGGCATTTCAAAATGCTTAGGGAAGGGGACAAGTGAGATGGAGGGATCAAATGGATAGGGCCAAATCTCCTCAAATTTAAAGGACTTCTTAGATGTCCCCGCTTGCAAGTCTTTTAGTGTGACTTTTATCTCTTCCCACTCTTTATTGACAGGTGTTGATAGAGAGGGATTGGTTGGATTGGACTGATTGTAAGGGACATATTGTCGATATGATGGAGATGGAGTCAAAATGGTTTGATCGTATGATGGTGAAGGTG
Source organism: Sequoia sempervirens (assembly GCA_007258455.2). Classification (NCBI taxonomy): domain Eukaryota; kingdom Viridiplantae; phylum Streptophyta; class Pinopsida; order Cupressales; family Cupressaceae; genus Sequoia; species Sequoia sempervirens. The sequence continues at coordinate 2,948 of VDFB02047266.1, read as the reverse complement.
GATATGCAGGGACTTGTTGGTATTGATTGGGATATGTGGATTGAGGATTGGCATAAGCTTGTTGGTATGATGTCAGGGCTTGATAATATGAAGAAGAGGAACCTTGTTGATAGGATGGTGGCTGTTGGGAATAATATGGATTGGATTGGTAATTATAGGTTGTTTGTTGTTGGGAAGCATAAGGAGGCTATTGCAGATTGGATTGCTGGTAGTAGGTGTTTTGTTGTGATTGCGAGGGATTAGCATATGATGGATGTTGTTGGGATTGTTGTGGATTATAGTAAGAATAATTGGGATTGGGGTTGGTTGTGGTGGATTGCACATAATAAGTGCTTTGTGGATGGTATAGGTATTGGGCAACAAGGTTGTCTGGCATTTGTTGGGAGAATTGTTGTGATTGCGTGGAGATTTGCACTAGTAGAATTTGGAAAATAAATGACTACGTGACTAAAAATTTTAGTCACATGACTAACACTAGTAGAATTTGGAAAATAAATGACTAATTTGGTCATTTATAAGTGACTAATTTGGTCATCGGGTAAAATCACAACTAAATGACTAATATCAGACAAATAAAAATGACTAAATAAATGATAATTACTCCTCTATTCTTTTTTCTTTTGAATTTAATCATAATCCATAGTAGAGCTTAAGCCCCCCTCATGGGACCCCTACCTAAGCGGTCCATTTGGCCGCCTAGGTTGCTTGGTGTACCAAAAATACCTATTGCGTGGAAGGAATTGCCTCTCGGTGTAGTCTTAAGGCCTTCACATATTTTATAAAAAAATTTAACATTTCACAAATAAAAATGACTAAATAATTAGTCATGCAAATAATTCAGTCCTGCAACCATGTCAGATAACATATAGTTCTACCAGTGATTCAATAAGAGTTATGGTACATATAATACATATATATTATCAATTATTTCAATCCATTTGAATAGATCATTTAAGGAGTCAAGAATCAATAGTGATATTCCAATGGTCCACCATGATGGGGTTAGAGAGGAAGCATGTTAGGGAGCCCTAACTTCACTACATCAAAGCCCAAGAGCACAAAGTATGTTGGGGAGCCCTAATCTAGATTTATCTAAATTTATTTCATTCCATTTTTTGTCACTTATTATTAATTGCTTAAGCTAGCCACATGCAACTAGAATTTATAGCACATCCATGCACAAACACATACTCTCTAACATATTAACATACATATACTTTTCTATCGACGCAATCTTTGAACCTCCTTTAGGCACAAGTGTTAGTATATATTCCTCTCTCTATATAGAATTGTCTCCCCCTCTATCTCTCTTTATTTTTCCTAATCTCTCCAAAGATCAATTAAACTATCAGATTTTTATATATTAATTTAATTTGTTCTATATAAGAATATATTAATTATAATATTTTTTTATTTTTTATTATAGAATACAATATTTAATAATAATATAACCTATATATACTATTAAAAATAATAATATGTATAATTATATTATATATAATTTAATCTTATTACTATTATATTAAATATATATAATATATTAATTATATTTTATATTATATTTATTATATTAATTTTTTACGATTAAATAAATCTTAGTCGTTCATCATTTTGGGCCCTTTTTTGTTGCTTTTCACCACTTTTTGTTGATTTTCCTACCACTATTGGTTCTTGCTCCTCCAAACTCTTCCTCTTCTCCAATTTGGTGAGCTACAACTTGAAAATAAGGTTTTTCAAATAAGGTGCGAAGGGGAATGCATCTAGAAGATATGATATGTGATGAAGAGAAGCAATATCAATCTGAAGAAGAGCAACCATTTGATCAGAAGATAAAAGAGAAGCCAGTAGGTCCACCCTTAGATTTGGAGAGTCCACTTTGCACACCACCAAGTATGCCAGACAAGGTAATTAATGGAGTCCATTCTGCATCTTGAACCCTTTGTTTCTCAACCTTGTTTTAATCTTTGTCAACTATTCCACAATAGAAAGACTCAATCATATAGGAAGAGGTGGATCAACATGAAATTTCTATTGGGTTTTCTCGTTTTTGTTTTTTGAAAAAAATTTATGGTCTTTTGTAGCTTGGGTTGTAACTTTTTATATCAGTTGTGCGTTTAGTCATATTGTGTAGATTTTCCATTTTCTCTTATAGGTAATGCATATTAAATCCATTTCAATGCTTGTGGATCCTACTAGAAAGATTGTATATCTTATGAAATTATTTCTAACCCTTATTGGAAAAGTTGTGGTTTTGTAAAAAGTACCTTTGTTCTAATTTTTCATTGGATTTCAACTAAAATATTGTGTTATCTTATACAAAAGAAGGAAAACAAATTCAAACTATAAAAGTGACTTTAATTTTGTAGCCTTAACTTTCTCCCCCTATTTTTTTGCATGCATTTTAGTAGAAAACATTGCATATAAAATTTAATCTAAGGATGTCATCAACTATAGTTGTCAATGAGCCTTTATTGTGAAGGTTAAATGGTTCAAGAGTCAAGGTATTTTTTGATCTTTTGTAAGAGGTCTAGTGTTCAAATAAAATAACTAATGTTGTTACACACAGTTTGGTAGAGAATACAAACACAAAACTCAATGGTTTGTACAAACTTATATTTTGAGGAAGTGAGATTGTTTGAAGGTGATAATAATCGGATTTTGGGATCATTGCAGAATTGTGTATTGATCATGTATGTAGAAGTACATTAAAACAATGTAGTGTTCATTTGACTAGTTTAGGGTTTAGGGTACATTGGAACATCTGGTTACTATTGCTCAATGCTAGGTTTGTTTTTTTATTTTTCTATGTTTTTTTATTAGGAAGTTGTTTTAATCAAGATCCTAAAGATGAAAATAACTTTTTCCTTTGTTGTGTTCTTGCATGCAATGTGATGATTCTATTTGTAGTGTATTTCATGGGGCTTCACTTGACATATCATATGTATTTC
>VDFB02047265.1:0-29181 GCA_007258455.2 Sequoia sempervirens | reverse complement strand
ATAAATAGTTAAAATTGATTTGTTGTCATTTTTGTATCCTAAAGCCATTTCCATTGCATTGATCTCATACTTTTAAAAACAAAAAAGGAGAGGATGCTCTGCATTCAACCCTCTCAAATACTTTTAAATGCAAAAATTTTGAGTTACGTACATATAGATAGCTCTTATATATAAATTAAAATATGTATGTTTGATTGATTCTCTACTGGATATTGCTTGTACCTTTTATATATCAGGTGGTGAAGACTCACCACATTCTAGGCAATCTAGCTTGAGATTTCGAGATGGCATATCTAAATTCCTTTGTAAACATTGTTTTGAGATGACATATATGTACATACTTACGTTAACCAAACATACTGTACTTCTATGTATCAAATACTATATATTCTATATATTTTTTTGTTAAATGTGCATGTTTTCCTACTTTGAATCTTTATGTCTAATTCTATAATGCACTAAATATCATGCATACATTATTGTTCTATTATGACCCTTTTATACATCCCCTTAATTAACATGTTGTATTATGACCCCTTTAGACATCCCCTTAAGACCCCTTAAGACATCCCCTTAATTAACACATTCTATTATGACCCCTTTAGACATCCTCTTAAGACATATTCTAACTCCTTAAGACATCCCCTTAAGACGTTCTATTATGACCCATTTAGACGTCCCCTTAAATAACATGTTCTATTATGACCCCTTTAGACATCCCCTTAAGACATCCCCTTAATTAACACATTCTATTATGACCCCTTTAGACATCCCCTTAAGACATATTATAACCCCTTAATACATCCCCTTAATACATTCTATTATGACCCTTTTAGACATCCCCTTAATTAACATGTTATATTATGACCCCTTTAGACATCCCCTTAAGACCCCGTAAGACATCCCCTTAATTAACACGCTCTATTATGACCCCTTTAGACATCCCCTTAAGACATATTCTAACCCCTTAAGACATCCCCTTAAGACGTTCTATTATGACCCATTTAGACGTCCCCTTAAATAACATGTTCTATTATGACCCCTTTAGACATCCCTTTAAGACATTCTATTATGACCCCTTTAGACGTCCCCTTAATTAGCATGTTCTATTATGACCCCTTTAGACACCCCTTTAAGACGTCATTATTTGTTTTAACAACTTATAAATTAGTGTTAGATGAACCCTTACCCTATCCTAAAATTAATCCTATCCCTAAGCCTTGTTGTATCTGACCCTAATTGAAACCTAACCCTAACTCTAGTTGTCTCCTAATCCTAACCTTTACCCAAAGTTTTATCCTATAACCCTAACCTTAATTCACAGAGAAAATTTTGTGGGTCATATTTCTATTTCTTATGTACATAGTTTATGTGATATTATTTTTTTTTTCTTGTTATTGACACATGGAGACAAGACTTTTATTCATTTTTCATACACAACACACAATCATGATATTCTAAATGGGGAAACAATGATGAAATTAATTTTCCTTTGGATTGAGCTCCATATTCATGATTTTTAAAATTTATCATGTGTGTACACTACGTATTCATCACCTAATGGTTACAATTGTTTTACATATACACATTCTTATGTTATCATATAATTTATGTGATATTCTTTTTTTTTCTTGTTATTGACACATGGAGACAAGACTTTTATTCATTTTTCATACACAACACACAATCATGATATTCTAAATGGGGGAAACAATGATGAAATTAATTTTCCTTTGGATTGAGCTCCATATTCATCATTTTTAAAATTTATCATGTGTGTACACTATGTATTCATCACCTAATGGTTACAATTGTTTTACATATACACATTCTTATGTTATCATAATTTATATTTTTTCTAATGATTACCTCTTTCCTTAATTTTTAGTACGAACACTTTTTCCATTACTAGTGAGAAACTAATGGTGTCATTTTATAAATATGTACATTAGCTAATTATATCAATACCTTGGTAGATTTTTTCACTATAAAGAATTTTATTTGCTTAAGAGTTTAGAGCAACGACTTTATTTGTCAATCTAGTTAAGGAAAAATTAAAGAATAAAATAACAAAGAATGGTGATATCCATGATATTCACAAGGTATAGGAATTCCAAGTGCACCAACAATGAGGTAAAATTCAATTTATAGAACTAAATAAGTAGGTAAATCCACATAAATTTTCTCTCATAAAATTAAAATTAATACATTAGAAGGAAAATATATTCTTGTTCATTGAAAAGAAGATTAAACCTAAAATTATTTTACAATTAGGAAGTCTTCAGTAAATTTCACATTAATGTCCTATATTAATGTCTTCATTATGAACATAAAATGCATAAATGTACATGCGTAAATTAAAATTTCAAACAATAATAAAGTCCATAATTTATGTAACATATTAAGTGTATGAAACCAATATATTAAGCACACATGAAATAAAGTCCAACAGAGTACATGATAAGTTACAAGAAATATAAAATCACATGTTTGTAGGTCATGTACTGTCTCTATGATCAAGAGACCTCTTCACACCATGCGGACTATGTGGATGACTTGAAACACTCTGTACATAAGAGAAAGATGAAATTAGATGTAAGACAATAAAAAATAATTTAATGACAATTTTATTTATAATCGATCATAAAATTAAATTACCACCATCTCTAAATCTGGATGCTCTGGTGCGCCTGAAGAAACCTCAAAATTCTCTAAATCAGTCTACATAAACAAGACAAAGAAATTCGAAATTAGATGTACAACTCTACAATTATTATTTTTTTATTCAATTTAATTCGGAATTTATCATATTTTAATTACATACCATATTCTGAGGTTGTGCACTAGGCTCTTCTCCAGGACCTCGCCCCTAACATGCTCAACTACGATGTGTCTCATGCTATAAAAGAAAAAGAATATGTGAAAAATATCATATTAATATGTATATATTCAATTTAAAATTTATAATTCACTTTAAATATAATAAAAAAATAAAATTACCATTTGATCTGAGACCTGCTCTACATGTCCTCTTGGTGGTGTAACTATGTCTGGGTTAGGGCTGAAAGTTGCACCAACAAAGTCCTACAAGATCAAAATTAAAGCATGTACAATTCAATTAGGTTAATATATACATATATATTCAAGTTTGTACATTTTTTGTAGAAAGTTTTGTAAACAACCTGGAAATCAAAGGGCTCATTTGTGCAATCGCAACATCAAATGCTCGCTTCAATGCCCATTCTATTGTGGTATCAACCTAGACATACATGTACATATACATTTAATGCTTATAATATTTACAAGTGTACATGCATGTGTTTCATATATCTAGTGAATTCAAAACTCATAAAATTTTAACTATACTAATGTAAACTTTAAACAAATTTACAATATGAATGTACTTGCCCATGATCTATGTCGCTCGATAGTGGAGGAGTGCTTGACAATCCCTCAGGAGGAATCGACGTGGATGCCGATTGAGTCACCTAAACCAACATGAATATTTGAAACATATATATGTGATTCAATTATAAATTTAAAACTCAAGTTAAATAATTTATGATTTCATATATAATTTTAAAAAATGAAATAAAAATACCCCATAAGGGTTGCCAAGTATGACCTGTGTCGATATATGTACTCGTGGTACAGATGATTGCCCTTGCATCGAAAGTGTCATCTGTACACCAAAAAAATTGATTGTTAAAATGTATTGCAAACTTTTCTTTGATATATACAACCATAAAAAATATTATAAAATGAGTTCGCATATCTAGATGCATATTTATACCTCGTGGTCGTAGAAGGTCCTCGTGGTGATGTTCTCATATGAGGAAACTCTACAAATGAACCGGGATGCACTGTGATGAACTTCACTGTATCTCTTCCCCGCCCACCCTAACTAGGTGTAGCCTCGACCGTGTCCATAACACACTTGATGACAACTAGTACATATATGGGGGATGGGCCTCGACACTCTTGGAGCGGTACTCAGAGCAGCTCCATAAAAACTCCTCCATCATCATCATTGTCTCTATGCTCCCCACTCGCTATCGCAGAAGCGTGCTGATCAAGGTCTCCTGCGAGTGTACTAAGGGAACCTAATGTTGATACCAGAGCTTGATGATGTACAAGTGCAGGAATGGGAGGACCAGGAGAAACAACAAGGGGTTGTGCATGCACGGGGCATCGAGGATCAACCCTTGCCCCTAATCTCTATTGTGGCATGCCGCCACCAACACCAAATGATCTAAAATCAAAATAATTGGGCTTTTTCCCCAAAACAAACTCTACATACAATTTTCTCAAAAAATACAATGGGCACTCCCATTAGCATGTGGGGGACTATCAAAAACCATATACCATCGATCCCAAAAATGTGCAATCATCTGCGGATGTACGCACCACCTCATGGATATTCTAGATTTGTTGGGTGGAATGGGTTGTCGGGTAACGGGGTCAAGAAAGTAGGGGGCTAGATGGGCTTTTGTTATTTTAAGGTCTAATATTTGTTTATAAGAGAGACCATCAGAATAAAATTGTCTCATTTGTTCTCTCTCTCGTCTATGCCTATCAAGATCAGAATCAATCATCCTAATGGAATCAACAACGTTTTGCATTACAGATGCAAAACGTCTCACATGTGGAGCAATCAATGCTTGACTCTGCATAGCATTGATTTGTGTCTGTAAGGATGCGACTTGATCATTTATTCGTGCTCTCAAGCGAGCCTCATCAGATGCCATAGGTGCTGGAGGTGGCATATGAGGGGAGGGGAGGGAGGGGGAGGTGGAGGTGGAGGTGGAGGTGGAGGTGGAGGGGGAGAGGGAGGTGGATCTGGCTGTGGATCAGGTGGTGGATTGATGATATCATCAATGTTAAAATCATCCATGATATATGCTTGATATAATGTGCACCTGCATTTAAAATCATACAAAATAGGACCCATGTGCATACAAAAATTAAGATCATATATTTAATTGAAATAGGATGAGCAACATATATATTAAGCTCTCATATATTTAATTGAAATGCACATATATATACATTGATTGTTCAACTCAAGAGCATGTCCATACAAAATTAAAAATTAAATGTATGTACATGTACATTTAAAATAAAAAATACGATGCATAATTTGCATGCGTACAAATCATTAAACTAAACTATACATACATACATATACAAATTTCAAAATTTAAGAACTATTATGCAAATTTTTAATACATGCACATACATACTAAACAATAAACTTGAAACATTCACAAAATCTCATTTTATGTCTTTAACACACACACAATTTTTCAGCAGGAGAAATCATGATCTAATAGATAGTCATTAAATATATACTATTATATACTATTCATTATAAGTTCATAAATTCCACCAACTTCACAAATCCATGTCACTTAAAATATCCATATAGAACCAAAATCATAAATTCATGTCACTAAAAATATCCATCGTTCACCAAATTTATAAATTCATAACTATTTAAGATCATTGTTTGAATTTATACCAAGTTAAACCATTCAATATAAATGGCCTTAAATAATTGAATACAAATGATAAAATTATATGTAAGCCTCATTTATATGTCTAAGGCACATGTTATTTGAATGAAAATACAATTAACTAAATTGATATTGTATAATCTTGCAGGATCTTATTATTGTTAAATTTGGTTGGGCCTTGGGCAACTTTGATCACCAAATTTTAAGAACTTCTTTAATCCCCTTAAGAAATGTCATATTGTCAACCCCTTAAGAAAATTGAATTACGATTTAGGGTGACAGGATGGCTTAAGGGGATTTACGTCTAGTGAGGTCCTAGGAGAAAATGGCATGGCTCAAATGAATAAAATTTGGTGAAGTTGCCGAAGGCAACCAAATTTCATTAAGAGCCTTTAAAGAAAAAATGATGGCTTTAGGGTTTAGGGTTTAGACTTTAGAGTTTAGGGTTTAAGGTAATAGGATAGCTTAAGGGGATCTACATGCTGCAAGATCCTAGGAAACAATTACATGGCATAAGGTAATGAAATTTGGTGGAGTTGCCTAAGACAACCAAATTTCATTAAGAGCCTAAGAAAAAATGATGGCTTTAGGGTTTACGGTTTAGACTTTAGAGTTTATTATTTAATTAGCTAAAATCCCCAAATCCTAACTTTTAATCAACCATTAAGGGGATAATCATGTCACATCCATAGCTTAAAATTAAAATAATTCCAAATCACCAATCCAAACTCAAACTAATGTAACTTACTTCCACTTCATCAAATCTAAAATGAAATTAATAATCTATCCTAGCCATCAAATCAATTAGACTAATCATAGCCATTCATTTCCAACTTAGACCTTCAATCCAAATTCAAATTAGCATTCAATTATTCCCATCTACCTAATCAAGTCAACACAAGCCCTCCATCAACCCAACCACCTACATTTAATTCTCTCTTCCCTCTCAAATTCAAATTCAAAAATTCTCTCATGATTCTAGTCCTCGATTCCAAAAAAACCTAGTCCTCCATTCCTTTCCCCTCAACTCTATAAAATAATGACATCCCCAAATGTTTCCATATGATAAAATTTGTATGTATATGTTATCACATTAGAGAACCAAAGAGCAACTTCAACACATACATTTAGAGCCATAAAAGAATGTTATGGAACATATTATGCTTCTCTAATCTTTCATTATTTTATTTACCTTTCATTAGAAGTAGAGTATTGAGTTTGCACTTGCATTCTTGGTCTAGAATTTCTCTTCTACACTAAGTACAAAAATATAATATTGGATAGCTTAGTATATCTTTCTCTTCTAATATATATTCCCTAGTTCTCCTTATCCATATTTGAGTATCTTAGCATATGTGTAACACGACATGTTAATAATATATCTCATATAAATGTAGGGATGTGTCGCTAATGTCATCTTCAAACATATATAACCAATAGGAGATACTATAAGGTATCCAATATAACTATACAACCTATATAGGTATGACATATGGTGACCTTTGGCTTTTTTTGATATGTCAAGGGTAGTTTTGCAAATATTAGTTTCTAGTGCTTTTGTGAGTTTTCACCACTTGTAAGTTTATTAAGCTACACTTTTGGGTTTTCAACCTAATAGGGATAAACCTAGTAGATTTTTTAGCTTTCCAGCCTAATGGAGATAAATCAAACCACATTTTTTGGTTTTTAGTTGCACCTATCAAGTTATTTGTTAGCTATTAAATTTACAAACATTCTAGGATTATAAGTCTACTATAAAATTTGATGTAAAATAGATTACACATTGAGCCCTATAATTTAATTACAACAATGAATAAATATAGCAACATTTAGTAGACATAATGAAAATCAAGCCATGATAGTAATATAGAGATAATATACAATGTTTAATATAGATAAGTTAAAGAATCATTTTACAAATATATATCTATATATTCACATCATTTTTGTTTTTTCTTTAGATTTCAAATATATCCACCAATCCTCCTTATCTTACATTAACATAAACTCAAAAAACATAGTGGACATGTACACACATATAAAACTACATTAAAATAGTGTTAGATCTTACAATTTTTCAAGGCTTATTTCATCCTCTTAGACGATCACTCTTACTAAATCATTGGCATAAATTAGATGCACACAATGGCACATTAAAGGTTTATTCCTCATGTTGGATTCCCTATTTTATATAACTATAGATCTTTATTATATAATTTAAATATATCTAAGCACAAATTTCTTTTATGTAACACATTGATAATTTCAACTCATTATAAAAACCAAATACAAATTTAAAGGGGGTACACTATATTTATAAATAAGAATTTAAGTACCATCCCTATCTCCATGGTGTGTCACTTGTTCACTAAAAAGCCCTTACATAAATCATCTACTTAGGTCAATCTTATCTAGATTTTTCTTAAATATTAATATTCATAAAATATGGCACAAAGCATATTGATGCATTTCTATCCTTCCACATAAATCTATATAGTATCAAAATATAGGTAATTTTATGGTTAAATTGAATCTCTCTTAATTGTCAAATAATCCATTATGATTGAGGATGGGTGGATTATTATCTAGGATATATATGTATCTGGAAGTGTTTCCAATTGGAATTGCTATAATTATACTTTTATGGCATTCTAGATATTCAAAATAGTTTTCATAAATCTACCAAATAGACCCATTCTTGATATTGAACCTACATAATTTTAGGTATGTCCAATGAAAGATTACGGTCTAGGGTTCATAAATTTCAAATGCTTTAGTATTATGGGTTTAGATTTTACAGTTTAGGGTCTAGGGTTTAGCAAACTTAGGGTTTTAACAATTTTTTTTGTTCCAATTCAATTTAGGGTTTCAGTTTTAAACAATTAGGGTTTTTAATGATTTTTTTTCGTTTCAATTCAAACTAGGGTTTTCAAATTCAGTTTTTTTCGTTTGATTTGAATTTAGGGTTTCAAAAAGCTCGATTTGGATTTGTAAATGCGATGTTTTATTTCATTTCGATCTCTAGGGTTTTGAAATGCAATTTTTTTTGTTTTGTTTCAATTAAGGTTTTCAAAATCAATTTTTTTTGGGTTTAATTGATCAATTTAAGATTTAAAAGTTAAAATTTGTTTCTAACACACAATTCAATGTTTTTTTTCTCAATTTTATTAAAAAACGTTTAAATTTCATTGAAAGTTTTCATCTAATTTGCAACTATTGAATTCTAATATAACAATTAAAAAAAGCATTAAAACGTGACATAAATTGAAAAAAAAACATGTAAATTAACGTATTTCTTTTAAAATTTCAATTCAAACTAAAAAAAAGTGAAGAAGTGGCGTACCTGTAGCTGATGTTGATGTCGCTGTCGCCAAGCAATTCGGGGTCCCGTTCGCAGCAGTGAAAACTGCTGTTTTTTAAAAAATAAATAACACTATAAAACGGGATCCCGATTTATATAACTCGGGATCCCGTTCTCTATAAATCGGGATCCCATTTTTTTCAAATCGGGATCCCGTTTATTAAAAATCGGGATCCCGTTCCGTCCTCGTTGGTTGGGAGTCCGACGGGAAACGGGATCCCGATTTTTAAAAAGCGGGATCCCGTTTGGTCACAGGCTCGGGATCCCGAACCATAACGGGATCCCGTTTGGTCTCAGGCTCGGGATCCCGAACCGTAACGGGATCCCGCTTTTTAAAAATCGGGATCCCGTTTATTAAATCGGGATCCCATTTCTTCCATGCCGATTTCAATTTTTGGCTAAGGCAAAAAACTTCCACGTTTCGTGGACTCAACTTCTTGCACACACCCAACAATCTATGGTTTTGATATGGGTGAGAATGTTGATTATGATCTTTGTGAACTTCTTAGGATATAGTTGCTAGAGAACTTGAAGTCGACAAAGGAAAGGAAGTATGTATTCAATTTTGGTTCTTTGATTATATGTTTATTGTTCTACTTCATGAAGAGGATTAAGGAAAAAGTGAAGAAGTACATTGGGACTCATCCAGACCAGTAGGCCATCAAATTTTTATTATTTGCACTGGGAAATTTGGATGCTTAGATAATGTCTAAAACATTCTTTGTTGTATTTAAAAGAAACATGAATGAGAGGGAGAGGATCCCAAAGAAAATTGTTGATAAGTATAAGCACAAATCATATTCATGTTCTCATCTGATGAATGCATGATTGAGGCTATGGAACCTCAAACTATCTAGATTCATCCTGGGATATGAGGTGATAGAGGATGAAGCCAAAGGCTATGTGCAATTGTTGTTAAAGAATCCAAAGGGATCCCAATGAACCCCAGATTGGGACATATGCAGAAAAGTCTATGGAAATTCATATGGAGCAAGTTAAGATTAGAAAGAAAGTAGAGAAAACACTTAAATCGTGGATTCCGTGATAAGGAGATTTCCTTTGGTAGGGCTAAGGGAGAACTAAGGGAGGTAGAATCATCTGGCTCGAGGAGATCTAGAAGGACTACCTTTGCAAAATCCTCAGCTACCCCTGCAACTAAGATTGATCCTGGTATGGTTGATAAGGGAAAGGTCCTATTTCCTCTGGACCGGCTACAAGATTCAGGAAGAGGAAAGAAACTCCTTTGGTAGCCCCTGCAAAGAAAGGAAGGAAAGAGAAAGCAACAAGAGAGAAGAATATGAGTGTTACAGATGATTAGGATGAAGAAGAAGATCTTGAAGCAACGCTGGTAAGGAGAAGAAGAGGAGGTTTACCCGTCAGTGAAGGTGCATCTATACAAACTATTGGTTCCAAGAGAGTTCATATTGTATCATCCTTTGAAGATGAAGAAGAGCATGATTTTGGTATACATGTGCACACCAAGCCTGAATCAAAGAAGGCTAAGGTAGTTGGTGGGACCTCTATGGACCAGAGAGATGAACAAGATACTCCGGTAAGTTCTAGCCCCCGATATAAACTTGAGCTAACTCTTAACTCCTTGCTAAAATTTGAGAATATGCTTCAACCCACAACTGAACACTATGATATAGTTGGAGAAGAAGATAAGAAAACACTAATTTTAGCTCTTATTCAATACGTTATTGTCTTAGAGGTCAAATGGGATGACACAAGGAAAGATGTACCTAAAATCATGTGGGATGATCTAATGAAAAGGAGATCTGAGGCTGTTGTGTTTGAAGAAAAGATTAGAAATTTAACATATAATAAGATTGGGTCTTCCTTGACCCCTAATGATCTGAAATCTCTGATGAAGATCTATGCTAAATTTTTTTGGATGAAGAGTAGAGTGAATATGTTGATGACAAGTAACAAGAAATTGGCAAAGAAAGTAAGAAAGGAAACTGCAAAAGTAATCCGGGAGACAGCTGAAAAATATGGTATGCTGAAAACCAATGAAGATGCTCCTACTACTGAAAATGTTGAGGAGAATACTCCTCTTGATATAGGTAATGAAGATATTTCTGGAAATTTTGATGTTGAAATTAATGTTGGTATTGAAAATAATTAGTAGAATGAAGGAGAAGTTGAGCTTGAGATGCATAATGATGCTCCTCCAGAGCACACTAAAGCAGAAGAAGGCAACAATGATCAAGGAAATGGTGAAGAAGAAGGACAAGACAATCCTGAGGAAGAACAGAATAAAGATAAAAATGAAGACAAAGAAGAAGAGAAGAAAGAAGAGGAAGAAGAGGAAATAGAAGAAGAAAAGAAAGAAGAGGAAGAAAAGGAAGAGAAAAATGAAAAAAAGAAAAACAAAGATACTGAAGGGAAAATGAAGAAATTGAAAGGAAGATTGTGAAATCACTTAAGATTCCTAGAGAATAATCCTCTGGTAATGATGTTTTGAAAGGATTTCTCTCCAAGAAAATCAGATTTCAACCGGTTATTCCCCAGGAGCTTTTACAAATTCCCATGATTGAAGGGCTAGTGGATATGGAGAAGATGTCTCTGGTACACAAAGTTATGTTGGGAGATGCTATGCAAGCATCCGGTAGAAAGGAAATTTTGGAAGCACATCAAAGAGGAACAAAATTGGTAGAGGATGCCCTCAAGGCATTACAGGAAGTCATACCTGGTGCATCCATTGATACATCTCTTTCCCCTATTGAAAATTTGAGATTATGGCTAGACTCTCTTAAGGAGTATACCTCCAGGCTTAATGAAAAGGAAACACAAGAGGTTGAGGAGAAATTGGTGGAGAAAAGGTTGTTTGACCTACATGGAAAATGTGCTCTTGCACACTCTAGAGTTGAAAAGAACCTAGAAGTTGTGAAGGTTTGTGAGACTGAAGCTAATGTTGTTCTTGCTTATTGCTTAAAGTGGCCCAATGCCACTGAAAATATTAAGGTTGCTATGGATTCCATTGAGTCTCAACTATCAATAGTATCTGGTACTTACAGTCTATCTAAGGATAGAGAAAAATCATCCTAGAATGCAATCTCTGCGCATAAAGAAAAATTCTTTGTTTTGTAGAAGCAGAAGGAAGAAATCATCAAGAAATTTGACCGGTTGAGTGACATTGTGAGAGTTGAATTCACTCTAGTTGGCAAGGCCCTGGCTTGCAAAGAAAAGATTGAAAAGATAAACCTAACTCCTGATACTTTAGAAGGTGTAGAAGAAATTTTGATTGAGTTGGAGTCCTTGAACAAGATTCTAATTGCTACTAAGGATAGTTGGGAGAATGGAAAAGAAGTATGGGAAGAAATTCTTAAGGAGCTTCAAGGCTCATCATCTTCCAGTTGATACATGTTTCTTTGTTTTCTTTGCCTTAATTTTTTTTAGTTGTTTTTAGAACACTCTTTGTCCTTGATGTCAAAGGGGGAGAAGAATGGTGGAATGGTGTTAGGGGGAGAAGTATTGTAAATAAGGAACTATGTAAATATTCTTTTTGGTTTTTGGAACATGTTGCCATCAATGACAAAGGGGGAGATTGTTGGAAAAATGAAGAAGAACATCTCATTTTGTTACTCTGTATTACCATTGATGTCACCATGATATATGAGTTGCAACTGCAAGATCAAGTATGAAGTTATTATGGTATTCTAGTCTGGTATCTAAACCAACATTTTGCTTATATCCTTCAGTATTTTGGTTCGCATTTATTTTCTGGTGATTATTGTTGCTTGCAGTTTTGGGAAATGGTTTGTAGATGTTGAGAGCACACACATTCAAGATTTCACATATTTGGTGCTCGTATAGAATGTTTATTGATCTTTTGCATTGAAGTATATTCTTGGTCGACTTCTTTGGGAAATTATGTAAAGGTGAAATAATTTTGTTATGCGGATATATGTGCGACCTATTTTAGGTCCATGTCGACCTAATGAAGTGTGTTGGATGTGTGAATTATCTTTTCAGAAGTTTTATGAATGCTTGTAGCTAAAAAATGGTATTTTTTGGTAAATATAAAGTGCGTCTAATTAGGCTAACCTAATTGATGCTTGCAAACAAATCAGATATATAATGGATAATCCTTGAAGTTTAATATGTGTATTTTTGTGTGTGTGTGAATGTGAAGAAGAGCGAATATGATGAAGTGTGTTAAGTCAATTTACTGAGCTACATCATAATTGAATCTGCATTCACTAGGTGTACCCCATTAGTTCATTTTTCTAGCTGTAAGCCATTTTCTGTCATTGTAATTTTGTAGGTAGTGAGCCTTTGTTTCTAGATAATGAGTCCTAGTAGTGAGCCCCCCATTTTGTAATATTTTATAACCGATTATATTATATTGTGAGCTAACACTCACTGTGGTTTTTCCCATTTTGGGTTTTCCACGTAAAATTTTTGGTGTTCTTGTATTCTCTAATTTCATGTTCTATTGATGCTTTTATTTATATTTGCTATTGTTTGCAATGGAATAATTGGATGATATCTGATTAGAAAATTTAAGAAGATACTAATTCCCCCCCTCAGTATCTTGGACCTTTAACAATTTGATCATTTTGGTAGATACTTATTACCTCCACAGATTAGCCTTCCTCCCATTGAGGCTACATCTGCCAATTATGATCCCTACATTTATGTGGAGCTACCATCACCGTCAAATGTGGCCCAGATGAGTGAAGCCACTCTACGTAATGTTGCTTTGATTTCTATTGTTGATTTACTATCATCATACTAGTTTATCAATGATGAGTATGGGATTCCTTTAGATGTTGTAGCAACTCATATTAGATGACATTTTGGTAGACAGTCAATTCGGGGTGAAGCAGCTTCACAAGATGATCAACATATTCCAAACTAGCCTAGAGTCCCTGAGGTTACTACACACAATGTACATGGCACATATAGCTCACTTCTCTTTGGAACTGGTCCTCTACCTGATACAAGTGTCACTGATTTGACTATGCATTCTCGTGATATTAGTGATAGTGGTAGAGTACTCTAGGGTGAAACATAGGTACCTTCAAATAATTAGATATATTTTGCATTCTAAAAATTCACATACATATATAAAATAAAATTGACTTTAAAGTAGTTCTCTCTCTTCACTGAAATCTTATATTTTTAAATTTCTAGCAAAACAACCTAGGTGTGTCACGCTTTGGAGATTTGGAGCATGAAAACGATCCTATGCATGGTACATTTATAATATTTAAAGTACTTGATACATTCAAACATTGATTTAAGTACAAAAATTTAAGATGACTTTACGTTTACACATGTGTACATTAAATTAATTAATGTACTTTCTTCTGTAGGGAGGCGGATTGGGACATGGATTGAGAGAAGCATTAGGCCACAGATCCAGAGAATTAGGACACGGATCCAGACATGGATTAGGAGAGAAATTGATCCATAGTCATATTAGCCATCCTCTACTTTGATTTATTTTACATGCAGATACATGATTTGTTATTGTTTTATATTGTGATTTGTCACATTATGGTTCTTAGATGATGATCTTCACATTATATACATTTTCCATTATGGTTCATCTTATTATGTTTTATAGTATATACATTTTACATTATGGTTTCACATTATGGTTCATCTTATTATGTTTGACAATATATATACATTTTACATTATAGTTCATCTTATTATGGAAATAGAAATTCTTGAAGCCAATTAGGGTTTTGAGTTGGGAAACTTTAATATTAGATTGCTTGCTTTTAATCTATAAAAAATTGAATTAATTTAATGATTTTTGGTTCAATAAGGTAGTTGGGAATGGCAGGTTGAATATGTTCTAAGGCTAATTTACCAACTATGTTCTAAAGGGTTTTGACAACTATTTACACATCAATTGTTTAACATTTAACAATAAACATAATATTAATTTATTAAAAAACCCTAAAATAATCATATTTTAATTTAATTTTCATGTTGCATTAAAAATTAAGAATAGGTAACTTCCACATTCACTATAAATTCACTCAAAGTTATTGTGTCATCTTGCTTGAAATTTTTTGAACCCATTTCTATGCTTGAAAATTATAGTTCATCACTAATTAAAAAGATTTTAGAATTTAATAATCTATAATATTTAGATATATTGATTTAGGTGCCTCTTTTTATATGAATTCACATAGGAAGTGTTACATAAATTATATATATAATATTATGGCAGAGAGGTCTAATTAGGTGAAAAAAATTATCATAAGATCATTGTTAAGAGTAATACAACACTAATTTTTAGTGATGGCACAATGAAGACACTATCTGATGTGTTGCACATTCATGGTTTAGCCAAAAATCATATTTAAGATTTTAAGATGGATGATAATAATGTGCATATTATTTATGATAAGATCATTGTTAAAAATTCGTTAGGGGAGATTTAGTCTTTATGGTAGGTAAATAATATTTGGAATCCAATGAGTGCAATATGCAATAGTATAATGACTCTTTTGAAGCGATGATGGTTATCTTCTATGGGTAGAATTATAATTCCCAATGCTATCATTTATTTCACTCCAATTTTTTTTACCATCCTTCTTGAAGATGACTAAAAAGTTAATGTATCTCAATTCAACATCATAAAAAAACTAATTACTATAAAGAATCGTCCCCAAGGATATTAAATTTATAATTTCATCTTAAGCTAAAAATATTTAATCATTAAACAAACTACATGGGAAATCAAAGATGGAATGAGGAGCCTATTTTGTGAAGACTCATGGAATGGGTATGATTCCCTTAAATATCTTCTAAATATGGAAGAAATAAGGTATGCTTTAGACATATTCTAGGCTAAGTATGCTAGAGACTACATAAAAAAAGTGTGTCGTGGGGTCTATAGTGAATATTTTTAACTCATATATTTGTCTTTATGTATTGAATATTTTTAACTCATATATTTGTCTTTATACAAGCACCACTTTCTTAAGAATTTGGATCAACTGCCTCCTAATAATCATTTTGGAAATCTAGAAGAAATAGGAATTTTTATCAATAGGATTGATAGGGCCATTGAAGAGGTGGTAAATGAAAAATTCTAGAAGACAAAGTAAGAAAAATGGGGCCATTAACTAATCGAACAATGAGTTGCTGAATATCTAGAAAATATTGGAAGTTCTGCCTATTTATGGGGCTGATTAGGTTAATCCTCCTCAATTTTATAGTGAATAGGTTTAGTTGAGTCTCCACCTATTAGGTGGTACAAGTTAAATTTTTATGGGACCTATAAGGCTAATTTTCTCATCTCTAAAATGGGTTGTATGTTGGGAGATCATGAAGGACACTTGATTGCTTTTAATTCAAATTTTTGCATGCAAAATATAATGAAGCGGAGGCACTTGCACCATTTTAAAATTTACAAACAAGATGATAGCTAGGTATTAAGAAGTTATAAATCAAGAGAGACTCATAGATTATCGTTAATGATCTAAGGAAGAAAGGGACAAAAATTTTGAAACTAAATAAAATATTAAATGAAATGTGGCCTATGATAAATAAATTTGAGAACCCCTTTATAAGATTTATGTTTTTTTTTCTAATATTAAAATATATAATTTATTTTAATAATTAGATGACGATTATTGGTTATGTAAAGAAAGTTGAGAAGTGAGATTTTATAAAAAACTATGTTGGTGGTAAAAATGCATTGACATATTTGACCCAAATAGGAAAATTAATGAAATAATTGATTAAAATCCTTTTATCTTGTATATAATGATGCCTATATTAGTCACATACATTTTTTTGTGAAATAAACCTGAAAATCAAAAAGATCTTAAAAATAGAAATATATTTCATTTTAGGACTATTAGGCATGGCAATTTATTTGGATTGGATGGTACTACTTAATCTAACTATGCCATGACTTTTGATCATGTAAATGAATTAGTTGATATGCCAATGTTTTGACATCAAAGATCGGACCGCATCTAGGTGATAAAGATCAAAAACATTGAAGAATAAATATATAGGTAAGATTGTGTGTTTCATAAGCAAAATAAAGTTAAATTCTCATAGTAAAATGGATTTTAGAGTTAGTTTGAATGATTTTGCAAACATAATTGGATTGTAATTTAATAGAAAAATATTCCATATATATAAAAATGGGGTAGCTAAGATAATGAATATAATATTAAAGGAAATAAATAAATGTATGCTAAGTTGTGTTAATTAGAAGCAAATTATTTGGGAGTAAGTTGTTAGTATTTTTTGTTATTTTATAAATTTCCTATTTCCATCCTTGGTGAAGAGACACATAACTGAAGGTATCTTATAGCTTGTCTAATTAAAACTTAAATAATGATTTGCATACCATACTTCACAAATTTATTTTTACTTTACTAAATCAAGTAAAATTCCATTTTAACTAAGGTGCTTGAGATTAATAAAGGATTAAATATTTATTTTTAACCAAAACTTAAATTTCATATTTAGATTTACAAATAAATAAAATTCACTTGAAAATTAGAAAGTTATTTATAAATTGTACTATTCTGTCTCTGATACTATGATGTTATATTCATTTCAATGAGCTAACAAGTATGTGCTTGTGATTCACAATGCAACATAGGAAGGGAAGGGTTTTAGGAATTAAGTGAAGAGTGTTCTCAACTATATAGTGTTTTTTATATCATCAAAAGTAAGATCAAAATTATGTGTTATAATTATGCACCAAAGATATCCACAAACTTGTAGTTAAACCGACCTTAAGAAAGCTTTATAGGAAAATAAGATCATAAAAAAGAAAGCTTCATGGGCTACTATTGAATGAAATTATTTGAATTCAACATAAAATAAAATGATTTTCAAATTTAGGTCCAAATTTTTTATTTGTATTCAAGGGGTAAACACTTTTCACCCGAAGCTATGAACCGGTGAGGTCACAAATGGGGGACCTCATCCCCAAATGTTACATGTATGTATTGTCATAGAAAATATATATGTACAAAAATATCTTAAAGTTCTTGGTACGTATAATATAGATCCTCTCTATCTTTTATTATCTCTAAAATATTTTCATGGTCTTCAATAGGAAACCTCCACCTTTGTTTGGCACACCCTCTTTTTGGTAAAGTTTCAAGATTTAATCTTGTTTCTCTAACTAAATGACTACAATGTAAAACCTTTTGACCTGGCATATAATCAATAAATATAATGTCATTTGTATCTATCTTTGTTTGTTGATAGTATGTGCTTTTAACAACCACTGATCGAGTAGGATACTCTTATACACCACCATCTGTCATTGATTCTAACAATTTGCATTTTGGTTGAGCACATCTTAGTATATAGTAATCTACACCTACTACATTGTCAGGATCTACAAGAACAACAGAATATCTCATGTACACACCATGTAATAAACCATGATAAACTTAGGTAGAATATAAATCAATTGTAAAAAATAAAATTCAATTAAAAAATTTAAAATTTACCTATAACAACTAAATATGATACATGTTTGTAATCAGTTGAATATAGAGGATCATAGATATCTACAATGTCATTATCTTCAAAAGGGTTCAATGTGTCCACTAATTGTTTTATTTCCCATTGTGAAACATACCCATCTCTAATATTCTCACATTGTAGAGTATTTGCATTGTTCTCAATGCAATCAACACAAAAAAATGATTTTTCTCTCACTTGAATTATTGGAGGCCTACTATGTCCTACTGTCATGATTTGATGCAAACTTATAATACCACTAATTGTTTGACAATTAGTAAGATTTGATCGATCAATATCTGTAAATTTCAAACATCCAATTAAAAAGTGTATAAAATTGAAAATTCAATTCATGTACACATTGAAATTCATAAAAAAAATCATTTGTGTACCTTTAATTTCCCAAAAATATCATGTGTTGTATATTAAGTCATGGGAAACAAAATGAATTTTACACCATTCAACAATTTCATGTGCATTCCATATGGCATTACTTGCAAGTTCATGTTGGTGAAATGTCAAGTTAAGAGGTTTTGTAGTTCAAAGGAAAAGACTATCTCATAAAACATAATTAGATTTTTTCTAAAAATCCATATGGTGTTACCTACAAGTTCATGTTGGAAAAGTGCATGCTTCACACATGCTCTAGCTCCACCACACTCTCCTTTTCTATGTCCACTCTCATAGAAATTCCACAAAAAATTATGTTTGAACAAGTTAAGTAAACAAATAAACATATAATTTCAAAAAAAAAATCAACACTTACTAGCACAGCCATCAAACCATATCCAATGTTGTGAAGCATCTATTTGACGTCATCTCAGGTCTTCAAAAAACATTGCAAAACAATGGGCTACATAGCTTCTATCATGACATGTATCATCACTGATATAAAAGTGAACCTCTTTGATGATAATTCATTCATCTTTGCTACTTTGTAGACCATCTAAATGTTCTTTAGCATGCCTATAACAAACTTGTACAAATATTGCAACTGGCTCTGAATGATAATAATGACTTTGGATCTTAGTTTGAGAACTAAATGTATAGTTCTCAGAGAAATCAACAATAGAGAGAATACAACCCATTGGAAAGCAATTGTTTGAGTCTAAAAATTACTTAGCTTGCCATCTAGCACCATGACAATGTTGAATATGTGGATATATGATATTGCAAAATTTGTTCATAAACTCATTGTAAGACAACTCACTCTCTTTGAGAACAATTTTTCTTGTCTCAACTCCTAACTTTGTTGAGTATTTCTCATATTCAAATATCGTCCACATAACTTGCATTGAATGATCAATATTGTCAACCTCTAAAAGATTCTTCAAATTTCCACATTCATTACATATATTTTTTATACAAGTTGCACTTTAAATTCATCTAAATCTTTTTATTTTTTGCATAGAAGAGACTTCAAAAATTGTGTTGTACTTGCAGGGATGACTATTTTTGGATTGATTACCGCCATAGCTTTTCTATATGTTTGAAGTGTAGATGAAATTCAACATGATTTTGACAACAACCAGTCTCACGTATCTTATTTATACATACAAAACTTGGTCATAGTCTCTCAAACATCCTTTGACAAATCTCCACATCTAATTTTTTTTGCTTGAATGCTTCAAAAAGCTCACTTTGAGTTGTATCTATAAAATGTTTCAGATGTGAAATTTTTTTACCATCTGCACCTTTTATTTGTATAGTGTCCCTTCTATTGGAAGAAACATGAGAGTGGCTGGTCCAATATTCAATCACCTGTTCCTTTACATCTTCTGAGATTTTCTCTTTTTGGGGAACCCTACAAATATTTACCCAATTATTCTCAATATTTCCATCCAATCTATTTCTCTTTCTGATATATCTTTGAACAATTCTCTTAGAAACATTGAGTAATTCATAAAATTCTTTAACTTGTCTTCTATGTGATAATTTCTTACTAGAAATTGTAGTCATCAATGCTCTATGTGCAACACTTAAATCAACAGCTCAACTCTTTTTTTCAATAGAATTCAATGCTTCTTGCAGGTTTTCAACTATTCTTTTCTTTAATGATCATGATGAATTTTTCTTATTATCAACCCCTAACAACTCCAAAACAAGGGTCATTTCTTTCCTCCTAAATAATTTTGCAAATAACCGTTCTCTTCCAACTATAGACTTTTCTTCAAAATATTCATCCCATATTCTTTTATAGTGTAATTTTACTGTTCTTTCAGGTAACAAATCTTCAGATGAAATATTATTAAAAAGGGATTCCTCATCCATCTCTATAAGATTTTCCATACCAAGGAAAATATTTCTATGACCACCTTTAGTTTTTCCTGGTACTTAAACTCCTTGGTCATCAACAATTTCCATGGGTTCTTCTTTAGAAGATGTTCCTTCATCCACATTTCTACTATCTCTTTTTCGATCATAGAACCTTGTTCTTGTCTTTTTATTCCCCATCACAAATTTCTCAGGTTTGAATTTGCTTGCATACAAAAATAGCGTGCAATCAAAATTTTTGATGTTTGTATTGGATAAAGTGTCCCCTAATATCATAGAGGTATGACTATTTTTTTATTGTGAAAACAAGATGTAAACCCATCATTATGTATGTGGAAATTGTTGTTTGGAATGTTCTCCTCTATGAGAAAGCCCGATTTGATAAAAGTGGATGATCCTAGTTGATAGGATATTTTGGCCTTATCATTTGTCGTGCTCAGGTCTTCTTGATCATTCAAGATATCAATTTGATCAATGGTAGCTTTTGTATCTTCTTCTTTAACTTCATCTATAATCGCTTCTTTATATTCTTCTTTGATGTTATTCATGTGTCATTTGTCTGATTATCTATGTCCAAAGGAGGCAAGTGTCTTTGAAGATTTCTTGTAACCAAGTTGTAGATAAAAGGGTCTATGATATTTGATTCTACCATTGTGGATGTTTTGGGATGCTTAGATTCACTAGATTTAGGTTGTTCATTCATTGTGAGTAATGATATGTCAAAATTAGGAGGTATTTTGATCCTTCGTCAGCAAGAGCCTTGAAGTATTGTTGTGGGTTATGTTTGACCACCTCTATAAGAATTTTAGTGAATATATTATCATTAAGAGCTTCATTGATTGGGTTATTTCTTCATCCTCAATTTCACTTGTTTCACTATTTTCAACACTAATGTGATCTTCCCCATCAAAGTCTTTTCCCCAAGGGTTCCCTTCTTCTTGAAACATTTTTTCTCTTGTTCTAGGGGTCCTATGTGATTGTTTTGATCTTCAATCTAATGTAAGATAATGTATTAGACCTAAGACTAGGAAGCGATAAAAGGATATGATTCTAAGATGGGATATGAAAATGGTATGGTATGATATGACAAGCTAAGAATGCAATAGCTTAAAGGAAACTGTAGGTACAAAGTTGGTTGTGATGTAAAGGATTTACTTGTGTTATGATGGATAGACACAAGGACCAATGATCAAGAGAGGGTATGTAGGAGATGATGGACTCCAAAAGGATTTCCCTACTCAAGGATAATGGTATATTCCATAACTTAAGGATGATGAACCTCAAGTGATACAGGTGATAGATAGCCAATGGTTTGATTTCAAGACCTAGGAAGAGTAGTCTAAGTGCAAGCTAAAGGTTTGTTTGAGCAATAATGGATATACAAGGGTGGAGGATATGCAAGGACTAGGTGGAATGCAAGGATTGAAAGATCAAAACTGAAGGATGATGCCCCCAAGAGATTTTAGTGATAGGTTCATGTTGGATGTTTGGGTTGTTTGACCTTTTGGGGTGTGCAAAGTTTATGTGATAGGGTGAATTTATGTGCTAGAATATGAAAAACAAACAAGAGAATGCAAATAACACTAAAAACAACCTACACCTCAAGATTAGCCTATTTGGATTCAATACAAAATAAAGATGACAAATGAAACCTTTTACCTTGTCTCGAATCGATCCTTTGGTTGGCCCTTCGATCTTTGGTGTTGTATGCTCCTTGGATGGCACAAGATGCAAGCTAGATGATTATATGAGGATGGATGAAAGTGGATGCAAGTGTGAAAAATGGCTAAGTATGGCTCCTAGAAAATTTTTGCAAGAGTTTGGCTACAATGAATAATCTCTCCTAAAATGAGAGAAAAGAGGGGTATTTATAGAGAATTTGGAATTCTCTAGGGAAATGGACAGTCAAGATTGAGCCACCAAGATCAAGATGTAGGGCTAAGGTGAGTTGAGAACTCACAAGCCCTCACATCTTGACATGTGGCATGTGAAGTGGCCTAAAAGAGATGATGTTTACATGAGGAAGGATAGTACATGACATGGAGGGAGTACATAGTACCTTGGGATTGGGACAAGATCTCATAAAGGAGGTCCTTGTCCCCATGTGGGTGAGAGGACATGTGGGGAATTAAAAATTTGTCAAATATTCTTATGGGGATGAGAGAAGGAATTTAAAATTTATTTAAATGCATTGGGGGATTAAATGTGAATTAAAAATTCACATAGGGAATGGAGTGCCTTATACAAAAAGAGAAAGCATTTAATAGGGTTGACTCAATTAAGTGATTAAGGTTGTGCAAGTACTTGATTAGACTAATTAATGAAGATTAGAAGAGGGTTAGATTTCACATTTGACTTGATGTGACAAGTCAAAGATCACATGGGGAAGAGAAAAAGGAATTTAATATTCCTTAGAAGGATAAAAGGAATTAAAAATTCCTTGAGAGGTTGATTAGGCTAGTTAATGAAGGATTAGAGGAGGGTTAGGTGGCTAAGAGAGATTAGAGGCCAACTTGCAAAATTTGGAGGATGTGACACATCCTAATCAAGGCTTAGGCATGTGCACATCCCTAATGATGAGATTAGGAGAATAATTAAGATTAGATAAAAATGGAGGATGTGACATATGAGGAATTAAATAAATGTGATATTTATTTAATTCATTTGATGAAAGGGGGAAGGTATTTAAGTATTTAACTAGATACCTTAGGGGTTTGGTAGAATTAATGACATTAATTAAATAATAGTGATATTACTTAATTAATGCAAATAAAGGGGATGCTTAGACGAAAGGGGATAAATTTGGATAAATTAAGTGTCCAAATTTAGGTGTCTATAGTTTGAAATGTTGCAAATCACTAAGTGTAATGTTTGTTTGAGAGTTATTTTTGAACACACACGCACAACATAGCAGACATAATATTTTTTTAGTTTTTTCTTGATTCAAAATGAAAACAATCATGCATGATCCTAGGGTTGTCAAGGACAATATTTGCTGAGTTCCCACTTGGATTTCTCTAGCTGTGCTTATTCTTAGTGGATGACTTAGAAGCTTGTCCACACTAGCTCCCCCTTACATGACACTCACTTCTCGGGTCAACCAAGCTTCGAGTTCTCATGAATCTCCCATGACAAACTCTTCATCTCTACAAACAACCACAAGTATGTGGGACAACTTTAGAGGTTCAACCTCTTGCACCAAAAAATAGAGCGATTTTGGAAACTACAACAAGAGGTGTCTAGTAAGGGCATCCGTTCAAGTGGTTATACATGTAGTAATATTAGCTTCGATAAGGAGGATTCCCAACTTGCAGAGGTTATGCTCTATAGGTTTTATGGGGATTCACTTGTCGGCATAATACATCTGCACTTGTGGTACTTGAACTTTCCTCAAGCACCCATTTTACATACCGGATGGAAGTAGCTTACCTTTACCCCGTTATCAGTTGGGTCATTCCCTTGGGGTGAGTACTTTTTCCCACTAAGGTAGGCCCTCTAAAGGATTAAACACATAAAAAAATGATGGGTATGGTTTCTGATCACCAAGTTCGCACAGGGTGAGAGCATACTCCCTACCATCTCAAGCATAACAAACAATTTTCATTCATCCCCTAGTTAAATCTATATGGTGGAAGACAATTGTTCATTTTAAAGCACCAATTGAAATGTGTTCTAAGCTAAAAGACAATTGGTTTCAAAAATAAAAATTCTACCCAAACATCCTACAAAACCATATAAATTAGTAGTTTTCCAATATTAGTCTTCGAAAGTCGACAACTACACCACTTGTTAGTCCAAGTGCTAGCTCAAAATATTCATAGTAAAACATAATGAAAATATAAGCATGAACGAAAAATAATCTAGCAACAAACATATAAGCATCAAAACAAAAAATAAATTAAAGAAAATTACCAAATCTTTTGTTTTAGATGCTTGATTTTCCTATTCAACTAGATAGCTTGTGGAAAATGCAAATGATTAGAAAAGTATCTTGTTGTTCAGTATTAAATACTCAGTGATTTAAGAGAAAAAATTAAATCATAAAAGTTCATTTAAAAAAAAATAAGAAATAGTTATTTCATTAAAAAGTGGAGAAAAAATGGAAAAAACCTAAAAAATAGACTAATAAAAGCTTACTTAAATAGCTATTTCAATAAAAACTAGACAAAAAATGGGAGAAATCTAAAAAAAAAATTCAAAAAATCAGAAAGTCAGACATTTTATGTTTCAGTAGACATTTGATGAAAACGGAAAGAAATTCGATGAAAATGGAAACAATCAAAAAAACAAATTTGAAAAAAATCAGTGTTTCAGTTGAATACAATTTGGTCGAACACTATTCAGCTGAATACAATTCAACTAGACAATATTCAGCCAACTAGGATTCGACCAAATCCTATTTAAGCGAATGTATCCACATGGCAGGTGACATGGTAGCAAAGTCACCATTTTGTCGAATTTCCAGAAATTTTCAACTTCTACTGAATATTTCTTCAATCAAAATTATTTAAAAACTAAAAATTAAAATACCCTTTTGTAGAGTTTGCAGTGCTAAATCCAAATATATATATATATAGATTAGTTTTAGTATATAAATATTTTAAAATATTGTAAGTAGGTTGTTCAAAGTTAAAAAGAGGCTTAGTTGAAATTAAATAAAAAATAGTAAATCATCATGAAAAAAATTGAAAATATATGATGCCCTAGAGGAGACAATCCTCTTCAAAAGGGTATATTTTGTTTTTTGAAAATGAAAGAACAATAAACAATAGTTGACGTCAACTGAAAACTATCAAATTTAGGTTAGTTTGACTTTAAATGTTATTACAAGAAAATATACATCAAAATTTCAAAAAAAAAATTCCATGCCCTAGATATTGAAGTTAGTTATCTGGGGAAAAAAAATTGGGAGAAAATGATTTTTTTTTCTATTTGTTTTTGACATCAACTGAACGTCACTTTTTTTAAAAAAAATTCAGCATAATGAAATCTGTTTTTAAATTGATAAAAAAAATATCAATTTTTTTAAAAATTTTTTTAAAAAATTACAGGAATAAAGCTCAACAAAAGTTCTACATTTTATTAGTTTACATAATTTTGAAATTCAAAACATAAATACCACTTTTATGTGGTTGAAGTTTAGAACTTTTTCTCATGTTGGTCGATTCCTTTATAAAGTGTGACATGGGTTTGTACTTTTACCCTTTTGTATTTTTTGAAATATTTGGATGTTTTTGGATTTTTTCAAGAATATTTGGATGTTTTGGGATTTTTAAGGGTTTTACAAATGTTTAGGGATTTTCTGAGAATTTACGATTTTTTACCAAGAACCTAACCTAAAGACCTATCCTAGGGGCCTTGGGGGCTGATCAAAGATTAGTCTTGCCTATGTTATACATGCAAAGACCACATAGTTCGACTGACTCGACCCAATTTACAAGATGAAGATATGAACAGATGAAAGACGACAATTTATTATGATGGACTTCTAAAGGACTGACCTAGGGTGTCTCAGGGGCACATAAATGATGGCCTTTACTACGTTCAAGCTCAGAGATAACGTAGTTCGACAAGAGGACATTATTTTTTGGATTTTCGATGTTCAAAATTTTTAGGGATTTTGATATTTTTTGGATATTTTGGATTTTTCCTTTACAATTTTTTGAATGTTTTTGGATTTTAGTTGTACAGGATTTTGTAAATGTTTTGAGATTTTCTGCATAAGATTTTATGAATGTTTTTGGTGTTTTCTAATAAGATGTTGGAGGTAAATGATACCTAGATCACGATGTCAATGTAACGTTGTGAGATACAAGACATGGATCAAGATTTATTTGAAAACAAGAGTGCAATAACTTACCCCCAATGCTTAGCAATTCTTCATAATGCAATGGACAATCAAGATAGGTAATGTATATGCGAATATTTTGACAAAGTTTTATCATGCTAGATATGGGCTATGGGACTTCACGAGATAAAGTGGTAAAGAGCCTATCAAAAATTTTCCATGAGTAGAGTTGAAGTATATGCCAAATATTTGTCAAGATTAAGATAAAGTGGAATATCTGAATAAATCTGGATTGTATGGATGGAGGTAACATTGGTTTTATCATGACAAGGATGAGATGCTTCTTTCTGAGAAGGATCGTATAGACGCTTGATTCTACTCATGACACCTGTTTGCCAGGTTTTCATCATAGTACTTGCCCAAAGTGCCACTGTAGTGGTTTTCGCTGGAGGACAATTTTTATCTTTACTATTTTCAATCCTTTTATTATTTTTTTTGGATTTTTATCTTTTTTGATGATCTTTTTTTTTAATTTTTTGAGATTTTCTAGAAATGTTAGCCTCATGTTGAACCACTTAGTGGTACTGATGTGGAGGCCACTGTCATAACATGCCTACGATATCTTTCTTGAAGAAGTTGTTTTGCTAAAATATGAGCACTTGAATGCAACCTTCATGAATTCTGATCTGCCTTGCTGGTAATGGAATTAACCTTGTCTATGTGCACACATTATGATAGAATGCCTTCAGAATCCTTATGATGAAGGGTAGCTGCCAACACACGGTCAATGTGAGAATTGGATATCATGAATGGAGTGGATGGTGTTATGCATGAAGGAATATGAGATGGATTGGTTGATAGTTTGGAACCTTTGACTCTCCAAACTTGGGAAGATGAGTGATGATGGGTGGTAATGGAGGTTTTCATGGAATTAGGACCAACCACTAGATATACTTTGTTCCTTGCTTGAGAATCTTTCTTTTGTATTTGAGGACTCTTTTGATGGATACATTTCCCTTTTTTATTTTTCCCCATAGTTTCTTTGACTAATGGAGTTTTGGAGGGATGATTTTCTTTATTTTTCTTTGGTATCCATTTGTACTTGACGTGTCCTTTTTTCTTACTGCTTCATTTTATTTGATGATCTTCACCTTGCTTTGATAGGAATTCTTCTTTATGCGTTGGTCCCAATTTGTGTATGAGATGATGGGTGAATACAAACTCATGATACATCTAGTTGTATCGTTGACAACATTTTCATCATAAGGAATCTTCATGACCCATATGTTGGTGTTTGTTGTAGAACATATTTCCCCTGGTATTGTGAAGGTATTATCAATACCTAATCCTTTTCCCTGATAATGTACCCTCTATCCATAGCCACTAAATATGACTTGTTGTGAACACATGATATTCCTATGGGTTCCTACTATTCAGGAATATGAACTATTTTTTTATGTTCTATGACATCATTCTTTGTTGATACTACTTCAAAATATGTTAATGTCGATTCAAAAGATGTCAATGATGCACAATCATTATAAGAATCAATAGTATTGACTGTTGCTTGATCTTGAACTATTTTCTTTGATTCTATGACATAATTATCTATTGATAATGTTTCAAAAGATGTTGGTACTGATTCAAAAGATGTTGATGATGCACAATCACTGTAAGAATCAATAATCTCAACTGCTACTTGCTCTTGTATAGGAATATCAAGAGTGGGAGACTCATGTTTTGGATGAATAACATCTATATGTCCATCTGAAAGAAACATCTTAGGAGTGATATCGGGGACATCTTTGGAGTTTAAAATGGTTTGGAAGATGTCCCTTAGTTCTTTGTGAAACCCTAGTGATAGGGGTTCTTGATCTTGACTCGATTATGAATAACTTTCGTTATCCTCAAGAGCCTCCTCTTGACATGATCCTTGGGTGGATGATATATCATCGGTAAAAAACTCTTTGCAACATTTTTTGGGTATGGGTGCAATAAGGGATATTTCTGGCTCATTTGGAACTTCTTCAACATTCCCAATCAATGAGTCATATGTGGGAGAGATATCACAATCTGATATCCAATTGATGGAATTACAATATAAGATAGTGCTAAACATTGTTGATGGGTTTGGACTTTGTTTTAAAATAGTATCTTGATACATATCTGATTCCTCATAAACAACATAAAAATGTCCCAACATGGTATCCTGGGTATTGTTTGAAGTTGATTCCTTTGTCAAATTTATTTTTTTTCCATGATCAGGCATAGGGTTCGTGTAAATTGTCAGATTGTCATTCCCATATTTTGATCGACCTCAATGTCTCTTTGTTCTAAAAGATCCTCTATTAGATGTTTGAGCCTAAAATAATTTTGTGTGCTATGACCTTTGTACCAGTGAAATTCACAAAAAGTGATCTTCTCTATAGCTATGAGGTTTGAATTGTGGCTCTTGATAGTTTGAGAAATCTAGGAGTGTAATAAGATTATACTATATCAACCTATTCAACACATCTTCCATAGGTTCCCCTAAGGGAGTGAATTGTTGATTAGGAACATTATTTGTTCTCCATTGTACACATTGAGTGTTTGCATCATTGATCGTTGGTTGATTGTTTGGTGGTTGCACATATAGTTGTTGTGTGTTCATGGGTTGGGTGTTTTCTTGTCTAGGAGTAGTTAAGACCACCTTTGCATCAACAACACCATCACTAGTAACATTTTTGTTCTTGTCCCAATAGCGAGGTTTTTCATTAAAACTAGTGGAT